>MU772665.1:0-47072 GCA_026770625.1 Nicotiana glauca | reverse complement strand
GGATTTGAAGAAGTTGAGTTGAAAACAATTGAAAGAGGATTCATATGAAAAATAGTTTTGAGAGAAAAGTAATCAATTGAGTTTGAAAACAGTTAATATGGAACCAGTTTTGAAAGCAAAGAGTCACACAATACTCAGGAAACTCCAACATAGGCAGGGGGAAAGGGAACACATAACTCACAAGCAAGAACACAGTTACATATACACTGAACACCAAAGAGAAGTACTTCAGAATAATCAAGCATGTTTCAGACAAAGGGGTCAGGGTCTTAACAATATTAGATTGATAGATTCACACATCAGGAAAAGGTTCAGGGTTACTTAATAGCTAAAAGAGTCCTGAATACATGCTAATAGGGTATATGGGTGAGGGGGAATAAGGAAAAACATGCAGGAAACAAGCACAGGCATGCCAAACTATATTAATTAGCAGAAAGGCATGCTAATTGCAGTAAGAGCAACAAAACCATAAGTAGAAGCATGCAAGAAACAAAAGGAAGTGTAACACAAAATAGAAACATATTGCTTTTGGGGCTGTAAATCAAATAGGAAACATACCAGTTGAATGTAAAGTAATGCAGGGTAGTGGTGAGTTATAGTATGCAAGATGGTGTGTAGAGAGAGCAACATTATAGAGAAGCAGCAACAATAGCAAAAGTGAGCAGGAATATAATTGAGCAGTGAAATAGTCTAAAACTCAGCCTGAGTTTCAAAATAGTGGAACAAACTAGTAGTCACAAGAGAAGTGAGAGAGATTATGTGAAACAAAGAGAGCACCAAATATGTTTGTGTGAAAGAGAGAGAGAATTCAGAGTAATGAGTTTTATTCGTGTATGTGTGTGTGTTAAGTCAGAAAAGAAGAGTAATACTTATAGTTTTTTGAAAACAGTAGAGAATTGAGTAACAGGTACATAATTACAGTACCAAATTGAATCAATCACATGACTTAATTCAATTAAATCAGGGATTCATGATTCGAATGGGAGAACAAATTATCAGGTAAGGAAAGAATCAATCAGATGACTGATTATACCATAATAAGAGCAGTAAGCATGGAACATGTAATAAAGGCTAGGCATACAATGCTTAAAACAAGGGAAGTATATGCTGAATACCTAAAAAAAAGATGTTTAAGTGCACAAATATGGTAAAAATATAAATCAACTCTGAAAATCAGTCAAAGAATTACGGACAAGACCAACATNGAATTAACAGAATATTCAGTAAAGAGAAGCATTTAAACTTATTTAAACACAATAGTCACAAAGCTAAGAACCCTAGGTAAGAAATCACATAAACAGTGGAGAGTCAGAATCCTAGCAAAGGTCTAAAGCATGGAACTCAGAAACAAACAGTTTTACAGTATAATCAAACACATAATCATAGGAATAATTACATAACACCCAAAGAAACAGAAAACATGGTGATTTTGAAAGGGGGTCGAAAATCCTAATTTTGAAAAGAGGAACAAGAATGTTTTAAAACTTGAACTAATCGAAGGTATCGAGTAATAAGTAGTGTAGAACACAAAGATTAAACCAGAAAACATTTAAAAAGACATAGATTAAGAGATTCAGGCAAAATTAGGGTTTGCAATAAAATCAGTGAGATGAGAAACCTGGCCGCGAAACTCGTTAATAATGGAGTTTAAAGCAACACGGACTGAAAACCACCGGAGAGAAGGCTGGAGATAAGCCAAGCAAGGCTTCCAGGGACCGTCTTTCATGGTGGAAGCTCTGGGGCTTCAAGGCTCAGAGAGAAGCAACGAGAAAAGGTTCCCTGGCGACTGGAGGTCGAGAGGAGTGAGGATGGAGTTGGCGGGAGAGGCGATGAGACCCATCGGAGAAGAACCAGAAGTTCTAGAGAGAAGGAGGAGACGAAAAGTCTAAGAGAGAGACCGGTCTCTTTGCAAATGAGGGGTCAATGGTGGAGGTCGTTTGATTTAATTAGGGTAATATAATCTGGGGCGTTGATCTCATTTGATCAACGACTCAGATCAAGACCCAGGTGGACCGGGTATCCGAATAGAGTATGGGTCGGATCCTAGTTAACATTGGGTTGGGTTAAAATGGGGATAGAATTGGGGTGAAATGTGGTTATAATTGAAATGGAAATAGGCTAGCCTTTGAATAGCCACTTTTCCCTTTTTTAATTAGTTAAAATATTAAAAATAATTTTAAAACAAATTGAAAACACAGTACTAATTGATAACATATAAACATTAATTAAAAAATATCTGGAGCAATTTTATAATTATAAAACGCGGTTAATTATAACATAGGCTATAATTGCAATTTTGAATAATTTAGCTAAAAAAATATCGAATAAATTTATAAAAAATATGCAAAAATCACCTTAATCATATTTGTTGTAAATATAATGATGGAAAATAACTGACTCATAAAAGGGACAATTTTGGAATAATTATTGAGGTTTTATACTGTTAAAATAGACAATAAATTAATTCTAAAATTTTTAAAGAATTGGGAAAATTACTAAAACCTTTGGGGATGCTTATATATGCATATGAATGCTATTTGAAAGTATTTTTGGGGTATAAAAATACATAGGGAAAAATTGGGTATCAACAGTGGGGTATTCCAGTTTCTATCATTTCAGACAGAGGTACACAGTTCACATCACGGTTCTGGAGGGCCGTACAACATGAGTTGGGTACTTGGGTGGAGTTGAGCATAACGTTTCACCCCTAGACAGATGGACAGTCTGAGCGCACTATTCAGATTCTTGAGGATATGCTCTGTGCTTGTGTGATAGAGTTTGGAGGTTCTTGGCATCAATTCTTACCACTAGCAGAGTTTGCCTACAACAACAATTATTAGTCCAACATTGAGATGGAACCATATGTGGCTTTGTATGGTAGGCAGTGTAGATCTCTGGTAGGTTGGTTTGAGCTGGGTGAGGCTAATTTATTGGGCACAGACTTGGTTCAAGACGCATTGGAAAAGGTTAAGGTGTTTTAGGATAGACTTCGCATAGTTCAGTCCAGACAGAAGAGTTATGGGGATCGAAAGGTTTTTGATGTTTCCTATATGGTAGAGCGGATCTTGCTTTGGGTTTCGCCTATGAAGGGCGTTATGAGATTTGGGAAGAAAAGGAAATTGAATCTGAGGTTTATTAGTCCTTTTGAGGTATTGAGACGTGTTGGGGAGGTTGCCTACAAGCTTGCCTTACCTCTCAACTTGGTAGGAGTTCATCCGATATTTCATGTTTTGGTGCTCCGGAAGTATCACGGTGATCCGTCACATGTGTTAGATTTTTATTCAGTCCAGTTGGACAAGGATCTAACTTATGTTGAGGAGACAGTGGCGATATTAGGTAGGTAGGTTCAAAAGCTGAGGTCAAAGAGCATTGCATCAGTGATGGTTTAGTGGCGGGGTCAGCCGATTAAGGAGGCGACTTGGGAGACCGAGCAGGATATGCACAACGGTTACCCTCATCTTTTCAACACTTTAGGTATGTCTCTATGCTTATTCGAGGATGAACGAATGCTTTAAGAACGGGAGGATGTATCGACCTGGACGGTCGTATTAAGAATTAACGCCTCGATCTCCTAATAACTTCTTTCCCGTGTTTGTTTCTGCTATTGTGAGTTGCCGGGAGGATTCATTTTGAGTTTCAGAGTGTTTTGGGACACTTAGTCCCCAAATGGGAGTTTAAGCCTCAGAATTTGAACCGTAGTCGGAGAAATGTGAAGACGACCTCGAAATGGAATTCCGGCGGTTCCGTTAGCTCCGTTGGTCGATTTTGGGCTTAGGGGTGTGTTCGGATTGTGTTTTGGAGGTCCGTAGCTTATTTAGGCTTGAAATGCTGAATGTTGAATTTTTGAAGTTTCCAAATCGATAGTGAGATTTTGATATCAGGGTCGGAATCCGATTTCGAAAGTTGGAATAGCTCTGTAGGGTTGAATGTGACTTGTGTGCGAATGTTGTGGTCAATCGGACATGGTTTGGTTGGTTTCGACATCAGTTGTAGAATTCTTGAGATTTCAAGTTCATTAGGCTTGGATTGGATGGTGAATCGTGGTATTACCGTTGTTTGATGTGATCTGAGGGTTGGATTAAGTCTTATGATCTTTTAGGATTGGTTGACATGTTTGGTTGAGGCCCCGGGTGCCTCGGGGAAGTTTCGGATGCTTAGCGGAGTTGGATTTGGACTTAGGCAATTGCTTATGTTTTTGCTGCACCTGTTATAATCACACTTGTAGATGTGGGACCGTAGGTGCGGAGCTGCAGAAGCGGAATTTGGCTGGGCATCAGTAGTCTTGGGTGCAGCTGAGGGAACGTAAAATCGGGCTTGCAGATGCGGCCCAACGCTCGTAGATGCGTCCCTAGCCGTTAAGTGACTTTTCACATATGCGATGGGATTGCTGCAGTTGCGGGACCGCAGAAGCGGTTATCGCTAGGTAGAAATATGAAAATTCGAGGGTTTGAGTTCATAACTTCTAAAATTGATTTGGAGCTTGGGAGAAGGTGATTTCTTGAGATATTTTGAAAGAGAGCAGCTGGATAACGATTCCTAATCCTATTTTGATCATATATCATTAATTTATTGTTGTATTCTTCATCAAATTAAGGAATTTAAGAGTAGATGTTTGGAAATGGGAGAAAAGCTCCCCAACCAAGTTTTTGGGTTTTGATCTAGATTTTGGTATCAGATTTGAGTAATTTTGGTACCGTTAGACTCATGAGTGAATGGACGTTCATAATTTGTGACTTTTACTCGATTCTGAGACTTGGGTCTGGGGAGGATTTTTTGGCATTTTTCTATTTTCTTATATTAGCTTCGATTCCTTTATCTAAATTAGTTGCTTGTAGTTGTATTTACAGTTTGATATTGATCTGATTAGATTTGGGCCACTTGGAGTTGGATACTCGTGGCAAGAGAATGATATTGGATTGATTTTGAGCTTGTTCTAGTAAGTGGTTTGCCTAACCTTGTGTGGGGGACTTTCCCTTAGGATTTGGTATTGTTGTTATATGAATGCCGTGTACGTGAGGTGATGAGTGCGTACATGTGCTACTTGTTGGAAAACCCCATTTTCATTAAGTAAATATCTGTGTTTCCTTCTTGTTAAACACTACCTATATTTTAAACCCTACCGTTTAGCTTAGGAAAGCATGACTAATTGACTTAATTGTTCTATCTGTTTTGAATTGTCTACTTGAATTCTATGCAGCATGTCTAGAATCGAATTCTCTGCTTTACTTTGTATGAACTTGGATAGAATTGTAAATTCTTCTTAAGGCTGTTGTATGTTTATTTTGGGACTACGGGATGATATCCCGGGAGATCCCCCTCTGAATATTTACTTTGGGACTACGCATCGATATTCTGGGAGATCCCCCTACATGTTTATATTTAGGACTACGGGACAACACCAGGGAGATCCCCCCTATACTGGATATTTACTTTGGGACTACGGATCGATATTCTGGGAAATCCCTCTTGCACATATATGATTTGGACCGTGGGACAATATCCTGGGAGATCCATTACACATTTATGATTTGGACTACGGAACGATATCCTGGGAGATCCCTTGCACATTTACGTTTGGGACTATGGGACGATATCTTGAGAGATCCCCTGTTGCTATAGCTGTGTTTTGAGTTGTTGTTTTCTGTGCTTATTTTCCTGGTTTAAACTTAAGTATTTACTGCTTTACTGCGATATTTCATTTTGTTAAAGTTTAGAATATTAAAACTAGTAGGGCCTCGACCTTCCTCGTCACTACTCGACTGAGGTTAGACTTGGCACTTACTGGGTACCATTGTGGTGTACACATGCCCTTTCCTGCACATATTTTCCCCTTGTGCAGATCCAGGTACTTTATCGCAGCCATACTTCCGGTGAAGCGACGCGATCTCAGAGACTTTGAGGTATATCTGCTGCGTCTGCAGACCTAGAAGTCCCTCTTTATTCTCTCTTTTAGCTGTAGACCTTCTGTAATTTTCTTTTGATTAGACATTCTAGAGTTAGAACACTATGTAGTATCTAAAACTTGTGATTTCATAAGATCCGAGTTTTGGGAGTGTTGTGTTATGTTTGAGAGAGTGATATTGTATATGCCGAGTGACATGTTAAACATTTTTATTATGTTTTATCCGCAGTTTTGCTAGTTTTTTTATTTCATTTCCTTTTTCTGCAATTTGTTAGGCTTACCTAGCTGTAGAGACTAGGTACCGTCACAACAGTTCATGAAGGTTGAACTTGGTTCGTGACATATAGATATAATTAGCGGGAGCAATTTCAGTATCAAACTTGCATTGATATAATAGCATATTTTAATCAAGCATAAAATTTGAAGTGCAATTTTATCCTTAACTATGTTAATACATGCATTGCACCCAGTGCATTGTTAATACAATCTCTTCCTATGCATTAGTTATTCATATTATAATACCAAATAGGGTGTATAACTAATGCTTAGATTCAAAAAGTGTACCAAACATGGTATTATTAATACACAAAGCTAATGCATGCATTACTCTATTTAACGTATCCTATCATACAACCCCTAAAGGCAGTGAATGTGTCATTCAGTTACCAAACAAGAATGAAACTCGTTGAACAACATGTTCATGGTGGGGCGGTGGCCTATAAATAGTTATTGACGCAATTAGGGATTGCTTAAGGGAACTAGTGGTCTAAAATCAAAATATATAAAAATACTCTAAAACTTCTTTCATAAAATTCATTGTGATGACCCAAAAAGTCATCACTTGTTTTAAAATGAAATTCTGCATTCTGAGGCCTTAAAAACCTCTTCTAGCATCACCTTGATTTGCGTGCGCAGTCCGGACGTGTAGCCGAAAAACTTAAATGTGAAAATCTGTAAAAAAATGATAAGTTTTAACTATAAAATGAATAAATTTGACTCCGGTCTACGTTTTGGGCAAACGGATCCGGACCCGCCATTTGACGGTCCTGGAGGGTCTGTAGGAAAATATGGGACTTGGGCGTATGCCCGGAATTGAATTCCGAGGTCCCAAGCCCGTTAAATGAATTTTTAAAGAAAATTATTTTCTAAAACTGTTTAAAAGAATTTGAAATGAAATTTGATTAGAACATGATGGTATCGGGCCATATTTTGGTTTCGGTGCCCGGTACAGGTCTTATACATAATTTAAGATGTTTCTGTGGAATTTGGTTAAAAACGGATGTCATTTGACGTGATTCAGACCTAAATTGCCAAAGTTGATGTTTTAAGAAGTTTGAGAAAAATTCTTTGATTTTGAGGTTTAATTCGTTCTTATTGATGTTATTTTATCGATTTGATCACACAAATAAGTTTTTATGATGTTATGAGTTAGTACGTATGTTTGGTTAGGAGCCCCGAGGGCTCGGGTGTGTTTCAGAAAGTTTTGGACATAAGAAAAATTACAGAAAATAGCTGATATGGTGTACTGATGCCTTCTTCTTCGCGTTCGCGGGATGGCCCTTGCGAACGTGATGTGTTAATTATGGTGAATGAATTTTCTTCTACGCGAACGCGTATCATAGGTCTTGAACGCGAGGCATTAGGGGGTTATCCTTTCGCGAACGGGGTCCTGGCCACGCGAACGCGAAGGCTTATTGAGCCTAGGCAGGGGGTGGGGCACTTGTCCTACATGAACGCGAGGGCTCGAGGAGATTCTTCTCTGCGAACGCGAGCCTGTTTACGCGAACGTGAAGGTCTACATGCCTGAATCATCGCGAATGCAGTATGCCTGTCATGAACACGTAGAGTAATTTCGCCCAGTTATTTTTAAGTCTAAAAAATAGAACACTTATGGGATTTTCACAAATTCTCACAAACCACTTCTTCTCCAAAGCTCTTAGGCGATTTTTGAAGCATTTCTTCACCATAACCTCTTGAGTAAGTAATCTTTAACTTGTTTTCTCCCATTTTTATCAACACCTATTAGATTTCTAGGCTTAAATCATGTGATTAAGGGTGGAAAATTATGGATTTGGGTTGAGTTAGGGATTTTTGATTAATTGTGATTTAGACCTCGTTTTGGGGTCAGATTTGAAAACTAATTATATATTTGAGATCGTGGGTGAATGGGTGATCGATTTTTGGTCCGAACCTCGTATTTTGACCAAGCGGGCCTGGGGTCAATTTTTGGATTTTTGGAAGAATGATTAGAAAGATATAAGTAAGCATTGGAATTGGATTGTTTAGCGTTTATTGATGTTAAGTCGATTATGTCTAGATACAATTGATTTGGAGCTAAATTCAAAAGGGAAAGCGGTTTTTGAGGCTTGAATTGGCTGTGGAAGCTCGAGGTAAGTGTTTGGTCTAACCTTAGCTTGAGGTATTAGGAGTTGAGTCCTATTTGCTATGTGGTAATTATTGAGTACGACATATCGGCATAGTAACGAGTATTTATATGTTGGTGTGTAACATAACCGTGAGTCTTTATATGGTGAATATCTTGATTTCATTGTATCTTTCATGCCTTGATTATGATTTCTATTTTTTGTGAAAAGTTTGTGGAAGGAATTGTGATCTTTGAACATCGAGGAGAATTGGCTCAAGCTACATTATGAATTGTGAAAGTAAATGAGTTGATTCAACCCTTTGGAGCATTGGCTCAAGTGGTAAAGTGATTGCGAAGTAAAAGTGAAAGAAAGAGAAAGAGTTATTAAATTGTTCCCTTGCCGGGATATTATTGCTTTATTGGTTATCTCCCTTGCCGGGATATTGATATTATTGCTGTTGTTCCCTTGCCGGAATTTAATTGTTTAATTATTGTTCCGGGCTGGAATTCCTATAATGATCTTGTTTATTCCCTTGCCCCCCCTGTTTTTGATTGTTTTTTGGGTGAGGAAGAGTGTTAAAAGTACGAAGGGCGATGTTATGCATTGTTTGTTATTGTGAGAAAAGAGTGTAAAGTACTAAGGGTGATGCCGTGCCGAAGATGTACCATTCCGTGCCGGTTTTATTGATTATATGGTGAGGAAAGAGAGTAAAAGCACGAAGGATGATGCCGTGCACATATTAATTATATGATTGTTTTAGTAAGGATGAGAGTAAAAGCACGAAAGGTGATGCCGTGCACATTGTTGATTTCTGATTCTTTGTTGATATCCGAGTTATGTTGTTTCTTTCCTTACTTGATGCCTTTCTTTTCAGAACTGTTATCTCCCCCACAACATGTTCCCCCTCCCACATTCACTGGCTATTCTTGTATTTCTTTTCCGCTGTATATATTTGAACTGTACATGTTTATTTGGTAGTCTGGTCCTAGCCTCGTCACTACTTCGCCGAGGTTAGGCTAGACACTTACCAGCACATGAGGTCGCTTGTGCTGATTCTACACTCTGCACTTTGTGTAGATTCGAAAGCAGCTTTTGGAAAGTAGTTGGAGGCTTCCTTGAGTTCACTCGGAGACCCTAGGTAGACCTGCAGGCGTCCGCAGGCCCTGGCGTCTCCCTCTATCTTTATTTCCTATTTTATTTTCCTTTTATTCAGAAACAATGTACTGTTATTTCTTCAGACCTTGTATGTAGTAATCTTAGATAGTCTGTGATATCGTGACACCAGGTTTTCGGTGATTGAGAGTAATTGTAACAGATGTAGATTTCAGATATTTAACTGTTAACTCCCGCTTAATTATTTAAAGTTCCTCTATTTTCATGTTATCACCTTATATTTTTTAAAAAGAAGAAATCGGATAATGAAGTAATTAGTTAAGGTTTGGCTTCCCTAGCTCTCATTAGTAGGCGCCATCACGACTCCCGAGAGTGAAAAATTCGGGTCGTGATTATAGGTCGTGATTCATATAATATTGAGACACAAAAAAACTACATAACTTTGATCTGGTGAAGAGAGTGCAATACATGATGTGTGGGTTATGTGCATGTTATATGGTATTGAATTTTCCCTTAAATAAAAATAGTAAAGGGGTGAGCCCATTATTCATCGTGTTTTGAACGTTGCGACACTTGTCTTGAAACTTTATTAGTTATAAAAAGATAATACATAAAAGAACTTGCTTTCTGATGTATGGATCAATCAAATGTGACAAAAAAGAATAATACATTTAGAGAATATGAGTTAAAATTATAAAGTAAAATCGAGGAAAACATGAAAAATTATTATACGTAACCGAAGAAAGATTGGATTAATGAGAAAAAGTACATATATTATTAATTTAGGGAGAGAAAAAATTTATCTTATTAACTCACTCAATCTTGCCTGTACTATTTTAGAAAATTAGTCTTACGATACACGCATGTCGCGTGTATCCTATCTAAATAAGTAATATTTCTTACATAATTATATATTATTTTATTAAAAATTATGTTTGAATTACTATAAATAAATGTGTAAGTTCGTGAACATGAGGAATATTACTTCTATATACCTAACTCAATAAAGGAAAAATTTGGTACATAGTATATCTCAAATCATAGTAGATATGTAAATATATAGCCTTTATGCAATATTACTTTCTATCTCTTTTTTTTTAAAAAAAAACAAACAAACAAACAACAACAACAACGATAACCCAGTATAATTTCATTTAATGGGGTCTGGGGAGGGTAGTGTGTACGTAGACCTTATCCCTATACTGGGATAGAGAGGTTGTTTCCAAATAGACCCCTGATATCCTTCCCTCCAAGAACTTCCCACCTTGCTCTTGGGGAGAGTCGAACTCACAACCTCTTGGTTGGAAGTGGAGGTTGCTTACTATCAGAGCAACCCCTCTTGTCATTTGTCACCCATAAAATAAAACAAAAAGGATTAAAATTGTTACCCGTGGACTTGTTCTTTGGATCCACGCAAGATTATATATTATTTTTTTAGAGATTTCAATGACCTAACACTTGGTATTTAAGTAACTTTATTTAACAGCAAAATATGGGTGGAAAAAAAGGACTCTTAAATACAAACGAAATTGAATTTGGGCGAAGTTTTTAATGTAATTTCTACGGAGGATTTGCAGTCGTACCCTATATTTGTGCCACCTTTTAACCTGTACCTTATTTTTAAAAATTATTGATTTGGTAGCAGTTAACAAAAAATTCGTAATAATATGATAATTACACCCGTAAAAAAACGTGTGATCTGCAACCTCACTCATGAAATGCAGGCTGAAGTTGTTTTACATCGAAGCATTACCATTAGCATGCTAATGTTTGGAGATGACGTTGTTTTACAATATCAGGGTTTATTCATTAGCATGCGAGATGGTGTAAAACTTCAGCCAATTATAGTAGCAGCTGGAGTTGTTTTACATTGAAGCTCAAACTTCATGCTGATGCATGCTGAAGTTATTTAGTTCATCTGCTAAAACTTCAGACTTGTCACAACCCAAACCCCACAATGGTTGTGATGGCGCCTCTCTGAAGACAAGGCCAGCCAACTAACCCAACTCATCTCTTTCAAAAATAGTTAAGCATAAATGAATAGTAAAAATATGACTTAATAATATTAATTAACGAAATTACAACCCAACACAACCCTAATCGGGGTGTCACAAGTCACGAGCAACTATATGAATATAACTGCCACTACAAGTCTGAAATATACAAATAGGACTGATAAAACAAAGGAAGAACATGTGGTGCTGCGAATGCTGGCAGTCACCTCGCTAATCTCCATTAAATTAGCCTCTAATCAGCTCAAAATCCACTACTGGGTGAACAAATACCCGAATCTGCACACGAGGTGCAGGGAGTAAAATGAGTACTCCAATTCAGTGAGTAATAAAGGTAAATAACAACTGAGCAGTAAGAAATCACGTAAAGCAACCAACATGCTGTATAGAAGTAGAGTACAATCCTTGAGAAAACAGTGAAGCTGTGAAATATTTGGAAACATCTTGGCTCAGTTTAAATCTCTTTTGAAAATAATCTTTTCAATAGATACGAAAACAATTTCAAAACAGTTAGTGCTGATAAGCACAGAAAAATCCATCCCTCGGGAACAAATACCGCAGTATGACAGGTAAAAATACAAATAAATATGTAAGATGAGCACATAAAAGTCCGCCTCTCGGGCAATATCTCAAAACAGTACCAGCCTCTCGGGCTCACTCTCAGCAACACTGTTAGCCCCTCGGGCTCTCTCTCTCAGATCACTCTCAGAATAGTATCTTATAGTAACTGCTACGGTGTGCAGCCCGATCCACATATCGCTGCAGCGTGCAGCCTGATCCATATCTCGCTGCGGCATGCAACCCGATCCATATGGGTACCCGTGCTCACTGTGGTGGTCCATACTCCGGAGGGGCTCCTACAGCCAAAGCACTATATCGCTATGGCGTGCAGCTCGATCTAATATATATATATATATATATATATATATATATATATATATATATATATATATATATATATATATATATATAGCTACGGCGTGCATCCCGATCAATTTAAGTATCGCTGCGGTGTGTAGCCCGATCAATAATATAAAACCCTCACATCCAGGCCCTCGGCCTCATATCACTCAGTGTATCCTCACATCTGGACCTCAGCTACACTCAGTCAGAATATCATCACAAGCCCCTCGGGCATTAGTAAAACAATAGTTCTCAACCCAAATTATCATTTAAAATATCATTTAAGACTCAAATCTGAGTAAAAGTGGTTGAGTTGTAAAATAGTGGAGAAACAGTATGACTGAGTTCAAGTAATAAGTCAAAACAGTGAGGAAACAATGATAATAATCCCCGAAGGATTCAAATAGTTGGCACGAAGTCCAAATATGGCAATCAACCCAAATCACGATGATAACAAGTAAATTTTAGCCAATTACGCAGTAAATTCATCAATTGGGATGGACCAAGTCACAATCCCCAATGGTGCTCTACCCCACGCCTACTATCCGGCGTGCAAGTCACCTAAATGTAGCACTACGATGTGCAATCCAGGGTTTCAAACCCTCAGGATATCATTTACAATCATTACTCACCTCGAACCTGTGAAATCTCTAGCTCGCGACGCCTTTGCCCCTCAATTCAGCCTCCACGCGCGTTGAATCTATCCAAAACCACAATGAATACATTACAATAGGCTAAGGGAACATAACCCAATCAAAAAGACTCGAAAAATATTGAAATTCATGAAATTTACAAAACCCGTGCCCCGGGCCCACTTCTCAAAAAATTAGAAAATTAATATCATTGGATTCCTTATCTTGCCACGAGTCTATACATATCAAAATTACCAAAATAGGAGTCCATTTTACCCCTCAAATTCCACTTTGAAATACCAAATTTCCAAGCCCTAGCTTTACTCTCTTTTGATGAATTTCCACAAATTTCCATGTTAATTCTACCATTAAATCATGTATTTAGGCCAAAGAACTCACCCCCAATCACACCTAGTCGAAATCCCCTTCAATTTCCTTCAAAGATATCTCAAGGTCGATAAAAAATGGTGGAAATAACCCTTATCTTGTGGAACAAAATGAGCTTTAAAACCCTTCTCTGAACAGTGATTTCCTCATCTGCGGTTCCCTTACCGCATTTGCGACTACCACATTTGTGACTACCGCTTCTGTGGTTCTGCCTCCACTTCTGCGGATATTAATTAAGTCAATGACCGCTTCTGCGGTCAGCTATCCGCATTTCCAGAACCTGCTTCTGCAGATATTTGTCCGTTTCTGCGAAAATACCATAGCCACACCCTTTTGCTTCTGCGACTCTTCTACCGCATCCGCGGTATCGCAGATGAGGCTCCCCATCTGCATCTGCGGACTCATCCATCCAAGCCAAATAACCGCACCTGCAAACCTCTTTTCCGCACCTGCGCAACCGCATCTGCGGTTCCTTTTCCGCAGATGCGAAAATACCAGAAACCAGATACATCAACAATCTCATAAGTCCAAAATTCATCCCGATGCCATCCGAAATCTCCCCAAGGACCCCGGGACCTCAACCAAAAATGCCAACCCATCCTAAGACATCATCAAACTTGCTCCAATCGTCAAAACACCACAAATAACACCAAAACCATCAAATTGCATCGGATTCAAGCCTAAGTTCTTCTAAAACTTCCGAATTACGCATTTGATCAAAAACCCGACCAAAACACCTTCGAATGACCTAAAATTTTACACACACATCCAAAATCATTTAACGAAGCTGTAGAAACTCTCGGAATCCCATTCCGACCCTCGGATCAAAAATCTCACCTTTCAACTGGAATTTGCCAAAATACTAACTTCGCCAATTCAAGCCTAATTCTACAAAGGACCTCCAAAACCACTTCCGATCACACTCCTAAACCATAAATTATCTAACGAAGCCAACCAAGTCACAAAAATTCCGATCCGATCTCGTATACAAATAAGTCAACTCTTGGTCAAACCTTTCAAATTCAAAGCTTTCAACTGAACTGTTCTTTCAAATTCATTCCAAATTTTCCTGAAACCAAAGCCAACGACCTACATTATTCATAATACATAACACAGGGCAAGTCATGCTCGGGAACTGGCTATCAAGGTGCAAAAGCTCAAAACGACCGGTTGGGTCGTTACATCCTCCCCCACTTAAACACACGTTCGTCCTTGAACGTACCCAGAGTAGTTCTAGAAGCCACTCGATAGCTGAATAACCTTACCAAGCATATACCTGGGGGTGATCCCACGTCACCCTATCTCATATAGGTCCGATAACACGTTTTAATCAAAATCGCACAATTCAGCCCAACCCATAAACCATAGAACCACATTGCACTTACCGGAATCATACACAAGATCAGAACCTCATATCTATGCTCAAAATAAGCCCGAACTGGCTGTAATAATCCATTGTGAGCACGTGATTTTTGCCTCACACGAATTACTCCCACAAAATCAAAACTAAAATGTTTGTTTTATTGTGTGCAATTTCGTGAATTTTCGTGATATTTTTGTTATTGTTTGCATTTGTGTGTGCACGTTTATTTGAGAAAATTAATGAAAAGATACAAAAATATAGCATTTGCATTTAGGATTTAGTTGTATAATTTTTGAGTCAAATAGTTAACTACTTATTTTTATAAAATGAAGAAAACCTAAAAATAAGGCATTTGCATTTTAGTATTTTAATTGTGTGATTTTGGTACTTAATTAGTTGCAATAATTGTTGTGATAATTAGATAATTAGTATTTTTAAGTTAACTTGGTTTTATAATTTTAGGTTTCAATTTTGGAAAATGATTTAGGAAGGAAAAAAAAAGAAAAAAAAAGAAAGGAGGAAGGAAATCAAATTGGGCCAATTTTAATTAAGTTCCCAAACCAAACACACCCAAACCCACACCTGATCAGGCCCAAACCTGTCCCCAATCCAGCTCGTCTCCAGCCCCAACCAAACGACGCCGTTTCAGGCGTCTCAATCGAAGCAGTTGAATCCATTTGATCGAATAATCAAAATGCTTCGCCCTAACCCGTGTTCACCCCCGACCCGTTCCATCAGAGACCAACCCGATGTCAAGTTTGTCTGAATGACATCGTTTTATTAAGTCAATCGATCCAAGCCGTTGATCTTGTTTGATCAAACGACCTGGATCCAATTCCCCCTTACGTATATAAATCCCAAAACAGACCCCAGCCCCATCAGACCCCCCTCCCTCATCTCTAACAACTCGGAGACAACTCCATCTCTCACCACCTTGCCCCGCCGCCCTCCGCCCACCGAAAATCACCTCACGGTGGTTCCGGTGGCCCAAACCACCCCAAATTTATACCATGTGATTACCTCAACCTCCTCATTCATAAACCCCAAACCATCTCCTTCGAATCCCAGCCTACCTCCTCGAATAAGCAAAACCCTAACATCCCCTCCGCCATGACTGGTAACACCATCTCCGATGGCCATCAAAATAACACCAAACGACCATCAGCACCTCCTCATCTCAAATCCAAACCCCCTTTACTTCGAATCAACCCAGAACTCGTCGAATATCGATCCAAAGTCAGGAACCCTAGTGCTTCCACAAGATTCCTTGGTGGCGGCGTCACCTCCCCTTAGCCCCAAATTAACACCAGATGATCACCGGACTACCCTCACCCCAAATCCCTTATCAGCTCCTCCTGAATTCCTCTCAAATTGCTCGGATATCGAATCTGAACCCTAAGTTTGCGAGCCCTAAAATACAAAAGGGTCTATAAGGATTTTTTGACCAGAATGGACCTTAATCTTGGGTTTTCACTTGAAAATACAATCTTAAGGTCTAGTCCGATCGAAAATTAAAGACCTGTCAAAGATTGATTCGAGTCTAGTATGAATTTCTGAGGTATCATTTTCTCCATCCTTTCATTATTAACTTTTGTTTACTATTTTGTTTGTCCTTGTCATTTATTTCTTTCTTCTCTTTTAGACCTTTTTTTGGTCCAGTTTTCATTAGTTTTTTCTTATGCATGTTTTATAAACTTTTAAATTGATAAATAGGTTTATTCATTAGTCCGAATTTCGTAGTTAGTTGGACTTTTGTTTGCGATCACTCGAATTCCCTGTTATTCTTAGTTATCATGTGAACTGTTTAGCTTGGTTTTGAATGTGTTTATTGGTTCAAGAAGATTAAAAAGAGTCAATTGGTCGGGTCATTGACCCATGACCCATGGTGAGGGTCAAACATAGGTTGGGTCGATTAGCTGGAAACTTGAACTTGGTCTGCTTTGGGTCAAAATTGACCCAGGCTGGTTCTAGAATTAAATAACAGGGGGTTTATTGGTTAATGAGAAGCTTGAGGTCTAATTAATAGAATTAAATGAATTAGAACTAAGTGGCATGACAACATCGTTTGTTAGGGCACGTCTGGATTAAATATTAGGCTACATACCAGTTGAATAGAATAATGGGAAATGGGAGTTAATGGGGAACTGACAGTCTTGGTGGGTTGGAAAGTCAGAGAATATGATAAGGGAAAAGGTTTCTTAATTGGATGTGGAAATGCAGGCCTTTAAGTGCACTTAGGAGCTGGAAATTGGGGATTCAAGTCTTTAAATAGAGGGATACACATAGAGTTTAAGAGAGACACTGAAGGATGAGATACACACTAAGATAGAATAATTAAAAAAAAGAGTCAAGAGCCTACATGTTCTGAAATTTGATAATTAGAGAGAAAAATATCAAAGTATTACTATTCCATTGAAGTTTTCCATATTCTAGATCATCTAGGATCCAAAATAACTTGGATTTTCTGGCTTTATCCAGCAATTGGAGTTTAAAAGTTCTAGAGTCCTCTTCAAGTTGAATTTTATTTGTTCGAGTGGGTTGTGTTGGTTATTTGCTGGATGATAATTGCTGGGTTGAATTTCGGGGTTTGTGGTGTCATTTTAGTTCTGAAACTGCTCCTGTTGTTGTTGTTGATCTTGCTGCTGATCGTTGCTTACTGCTGCCGATTCCTCTCATCTCTTACATTTTATTCTACTTCCAGGTACACGCTTTGAGACTGATCTGATATAGCTTCTCCAGTTGAAAATTGAAATGCAATTGATTCCTGATCTGTGTTGTAGATTCTACTGGTTTAATAGTCTATTATACTGCGAGTAGTTCTAGGATTTGGTTGGTGTATTCATTGCCATTAATCTGTTTGTAATGGACAGTTTGGATGGCTAGACTAGTGATGATTTATAAGCCTTAGCATAGTTTTGTTTTGTTTTGTTTTTTGTGTAATTTAACTCTTAAAATTAGAAGAATAGCTGGAACAGGAAACTGATTTTGAGATCTATGATCTTCATTTGTATTAACTGGAAATTCAAACTATTGTGAGTCATTAGCAGAAATATCGGCTATAGTGATGGTAGATTCAGATTTGATAGTAAGTTATTGATTGAAACTTGATTTTAAATGGATTACATATTCCTATTGGTGTAAAATCAGGCGTTGTTCGGTTTTTAAATGCACTAGATAGTTCAGTTATGGATATAAGTCACGCATGAAAATCCATGGGATATATTGATCGAAACTGATGCGTGCATGTGGTGTTTCTGATTTCAAATTCAATACGTTTGGCTAATTGTACCAATAAGTTGAATATTAATATCATGATTGGATTCAAGGTTAGAGCTTAGGATAGTTTATTTATGCGCAATTCACTTTGTAAATTAAAATTAGTAGTTTGGAACAAAACAAAAATCTGCCTCGGATATGGGCCAAAACCTGGTAGCTCCTTACTTAAACAGGATCTGGGCCTTAATTAGTTTGCCCAAGGGTCCAATGCAAGGCAGCTTCTCACAAAGCTGACAGTATTTTTCCCCATTCTGGGCTAATCTTTAAGGGCCAAAGTGTTGAGGTTTTGAATTGTATGAAAGTCATGGATCCAAAATATAGTAGTTCTCAAACAATGCTAATTAATTAGGCCCTTTTAGAGACAAATTCAATAGAAAACAATAGTTTGCTTTAGGATATCCTTAAATAAATGAGGTGAGCCGCGCCAAATAAAACACATAAATTGCATGTCCCTCTTTAATTGCTTATACTTGGAACTCGGGACGTGCCTTTTAGTGAATTTCATGGCCTCCCACAAAGTTAACAACGCGTTAGTCGCTTTAAGCACGTTATTTAATAATTTTACCTTCTTAAACTCGGGTGTGCATTTCATGTAACCCAAATCCAAATCCTAAAATGTTGAATAAAATGAGTTTTAGATTGCGGGTTCATTTCATGTGACGCGATCCAAAGACACGTTTTAAACGATGTTCAATATTTCTCTAAAATTAATTAAGAGCGGTAAATAATTTAAAATTGCACATATGTTCAAATTGTATAAAAAATCAGATAATTAAGCCGGATATAACAGTTGAGTGACCGTGCTAGAACCACGGAACTTGGGAATGCATTACACCTTCTCCCAGGTTAACAGAATTCCTTATTCGAATTTTTGGTTTGCGGACTGTTAAACAGAGTCATTCTTTTCTCGAGTCGGGATTCAAACCGGTGACTTGGGATACCATAAATCTCCCAAGTGGAGACTCTGAATATATTAATAAATGAATCCCGTTTCGATTGTCGTTTATTTGGAAAAACTCCCTTCTATAACCCTTCACGGGGGTGTAGTGTGAAAAAGGAGGCATGACAGTTCTGGCGACTCGGCTGGGGATCATTGATCCAGAACCACTGGTTCAAGGTTAGAAATTCGAGCTTAGAATAGCTGTTATATTTGGCATTATCTGATTTTTCGTACATGTTTCATGCTAAATGTGCTAAGTGCTTTACCGCTTTGATATTTGGTGAATTGTATATATAAACTGCTACGAAGCCCTTCCTCTCTCTTAGTCTTTTAAATCATGAAGAAGGGTGCACTTCGTGTGACTTCTTTTCTTTCTAGAGTCTAATCCCTTTTAGAACGAGGTTCGAATAAGTTGCTAAGCCAGCGGAGCTTCTATATCCCCGGTACACTACCCCCCCTCCCGGCCCGAGTTGTCCGCTCGGGTAAGCCATGTCTAGAATAATAAAACCAGGTTTTTAAACCTAGAATAACAAAGCCTCATACTGGATCCCTAGTAGGAACGTTTGTTTGCGTCATGTACATCTGACTTTGGAGACTCAACACAGAGGTTGGGTTTGTCTAGGACAGGTATACCTGAAATGAAAAAGACCATCCTGATCTATCTTACTTGCTACTTGTGCATTTATTTGCTTCAGACTTGCATGCTGACCGGCTTTGTGAATACTGAAAAAAAAACAAGAAGAAGAATAAAGAGAGAAATAGCAGTGTAGAGGGTTAAGGGAGTTAATCACCTGTTTTAGAAAAATACCAATGTCCAAATAGTTCCAAAACTCTACCGGATTTTTGAGAAAATTAAAAAAAAAGAGTTTTTATTTTATTTACCATTAAAAAAGAAAAAAAAAAGAAAAAAAAGTCTTGTTTTCAAATAGTTTATTTGCCAATGAAAAAAGAAAAAATGTTTTTGTTTCCAAAAAGTAATCTGTTTATTTACCCGAACTACGTCAGTTTGATTCTCACCGGATGTGAGATACGTAGGCAACCCCCATCGGGTCCAACTTTCCTTTTTGCAGAAATAGCCCCAAAAAAATAAAAAAAAATTTAGTGCTGTGATAAATAAGTTGGATGACACCATTCTTGTTTGAAATAAGCCAAATGTCCCCAAACGGACGCCGGAAGGTCATTTTTCGCAAGAACAGCCACCCTGAGTCATTTCTTATGATTAGCAGATATAGCCTTAAAATCTTCCTCCTTGAAGTGCTAAAAGGCCGTAATTGCAAAACCAATATGTGAGCTTTCTTAAAAGAGTAATCGTTTTGGAAAAAATGATCATTTCTTTTTTAGTCATTAAAAATCAGCTTTAATAAATGTGCAAGACGAGTACAATTGAAATTGAACCCTTCACAGTCCTTAAAGAGATCACTTTGAAGCTCCATCTCTGGTGGTATGACTTAGGCAAGGGCAGTAGAGAGACTGTGGTGAAGGTTCTGGGCGGTCTCATTGGGTTATTGAACATCAAGCCAAGGCAGGATATTATTGAAGCATTGATACCTTTTTGGGACCCCACTCGCAATGTGTTTCAGTTCTCAGATTTTGAGCTCACACCGACCTTGGAGGAGATGGTAGGTTATGCAGGCCTTAACGGAAACCTAAGATGTTGATATCCTTTGTCACCAAGACTGGTATCTCCACACCGATTTTTGGATTTACTAAGTATTAGTCGTGATATTCAGAACGAGGATTTGTCCCAAGGATGTTGTACTCTCATGTTCTTGTATCAACGTTATGGTAATCCTCGGGGTTTTGAAGAGCCCAATCTGGGGCTAATCCCCGCCGGAAATAGAGACAAATGGGAGGCGAGGCGAGGTTTGGCATTCATAACAACATTCTTGGGGGTGGTGATCTATCCACGCAAAGATACTAAGATAGAAATGGACCTCGTGGGGATGATCGATGTTGCGATCAAAAAGGCCAACAACACTGTAGTTCCTTTGATTCTGTCAGAAATCTACCAAGCTTTGACTTTCTGCCAGGAAGGAGGAAGATTTTTTCAGGGTTGCAATTTGCTACTTCAACTGTGGATGCAAGAGCACCTTTTTCATCAGGCGAGATATATGAATGCGAGTCTGACCGGGTTAAAATGCATTGAAAAGTTTGACAAACGATTAACAGGTATTGAATTTCCAGAAGGTACTGAAGTTTGGTTTGAGCAACTAAAATCCTTAATGTCCGATAAAATTGAATGGGCATTTGGGCGGCTTCCCGCCACTGAAGCGATATACATATCGGCTGAAGAATGCTACATTCTCTTAATGGGCATCCGGATCATCCAACCATATGCTCCCCATCGGGTATTGCGGCAGTTGGGAAGGTTTCAAACCATCCCTAATGATGAAAACATGAGCAAACAAGTCATCGAGTTAGGTCCCAAAGCTGCATTTCCAGAAGATAGAACTCGCAAGTTATGGAACGAGTGCAGATTCCTCGAGCCCAGAACCATGGTCCGAGATGTAGAGGCGAAGTGGACCCAAAGTATAAGGTATGGTTTGGGAAGAGATTCCATATTCCCTTAAGACCTGCCAAAAGAGCCCATATCCAGCAGTTTACGGATGAGTCACGAGAACAATGGGGTTGGCTGGCGAAGGAAGAAACGTACAGGGCTAAAATAAGCAAACTGGAGAAGCAAGCCATGCAACTTCAATTTGAAAAAGATGTTCAAACCGCTGCAGATAAGGGGGAGAAGAAAAGCCTAGCCCAAGAAAATGAGGCCCTTAAGGCTCAGATCTGAAAAATGAGAACAGCTATCAGAAAACCAGAAAGGAGCCAAGTTGACCAAAAACTCATAAATGAACTAAAAGGGAAAGCCCGCGAATGCCAAGAGGGCTTGGAGAACTTGATAAGGATCCGAGCCAGGTGGACAAAGGGCACAAAAGAGCGGGCACTTCACATACATCAGATGAAGATGGACTATGAGGGAAGCGTCACTATCCTAAGAGGAACAATAGCCACTCTCGAAGACAGGGTATTCACGCAAGCTAGAGATTCCAGAGCAAATAGGAAGCACAGTTACGACCTGATGGCACGGATGGAGGAACAAATGCATAAGTTTCAAGATCAACTCCTTCATAATTCTCGAGTGCTGAAAACCCGGGATCAACAGATAGGGCGGCTGCTGTAGGAAAAGAACAAGATTAGAGAAGAGGTTGCAAACATCGCACATTACATTATTGCAAAGTGCCGAGCGTGCAAGGACATGACCCGTAGCACCTTTTTTGCTGCAGTGATGACAGTCGTCCGACAAATAATGACCAATCTGGATAGGCTCCAAAGGGATCTCGCACAAAGGCCTGCGGCAAGGCCGAATGATGCCTCGCGGGCTCCAGGAAATTTTAAAGCATTAATGTATTCTTAATATTTGTCTTGAGTCTGTACCCTTTTGTCAGTCAGTCCTTTAAGTTTTTCTTTGATCGTTTGTTTTGTAAACCTTTTTCGAATGTTATAATAAAAGCAGTTGTTTGTGTGAAAATATTTTGTTACGTATTTTTACATCCGTCAAAACTACGCACGGTGTGATTCATGCGGGGACATGATACATAGAAAATCCATATACGATTCGATCGCCACTAAAAAGAAGAAAGGGAAAGAGAGGAAAAATGAAAATAACCAAAATAAGGGAAAGTTGAAGGGTGTTAAAAAAGGGGCACAATTGTGAAAAACTAGAATGACGCATGCAACTGGAAGCAAATACATGATAGAAATGGTTAACTGCCTAGGTGCATTGCATCCCAACATGCGATTGCATATATGCCAAACTCTAAAAACTAACAAGTTTGTTGCTTGTTCCAGAGAATCCAAGCAGTTAGTTTACCTAAAGCGCACTGGCATATTACCATTATAAAACTAGATCAAAGGGACCGATACTAGTGATCATGTCTAGCCCCGATAGAGAAGGAAACACTGAAGTAGAAGAGGTAGACGTTCAAGCGATGAAAGATGAGATGTATAAGGCGAAACAACAGATGGTTGAGATATACCAGGCTTGGACAAGGGGTCATCCTCCACCAGCCTATCCCGCTAACCCTACTTTCCTCCCAATACCCACCCAGTCTCCTAAATAGCTCGTTTCAGATTTATCCCCTAATTTTCAACATCAACAGGGAACCACCTCCCAAACACCACAAATCCCAAAAATAGTTCCATACCCTCCACCAATTACCCCTGTCTTTGTGGACCTGCACCAGCCCCACTCCACAGGTCTTCCAGTGAGACTATGTTCCAAGTGCAGGATAACCTATATTACCCTCCCGAACCCACCTTTAAAGCACCTGAACCATACTTTTACCATCCTCAACCTGGTATCTAAGCAGAGCCTGAAAAGCAAACCAAGAACCCGGAGCAGGAAGAAATGTTTTGAAAAGTAAAAAACCTGGAGCAATCTTTCAGGAATATGCAAGGTTTGGGCGGCCAAGTTAGTGTGGCATATAAGGATTTATGTGTGTTCCTGGATGTTCAGTTACCAGCAGGATTCAAGATGCCTAAGTTCGATTTGTGTGATGGGCATGGTGATCCAGTGGCACATTTGCGAGGATTTTGCAGCAAAATGAGAGGGGCAGGTGGAAAGGATAAGTTACTGATGGCATACTTCAGCCAGAGTTTGAGCGGGTCTGCATTAGAATGGTATACGCGACAAGACCATGGTAGGTGGTACACCTGGGGTGATTTGGCACAAGCATTCACCAGCCAATTCCAGTACATTCTACAAATTATTCTAGATCGTCTGTCATTGATAAAACTGGAGAAAAAACCTGGAGAGAGTTTCAGGGAATACGGTTTCCGTTGGAGGGAACAAGCTGCAAGGGTCGACCCTCCGATAAAAGAGGGAGAGATGGTTGATTATTTTTTGCAATCGTTGGAGCCGACTTATTTTGGTCACCTGGTAATGGCGATTGGCAAGTTTTTTAACGAGGTTGTGAAAATGGACGGCATGATCGAAGAAGGGCTTAAGTCCAACAAGATCATGAGTTACTCGGCAACCAAAGCAACCACTCAATCAATCCATAGCAGCACTGGGGGTGTGATCGGGAAGAAGAAGAAAGAAGATTTTGCAATGATCGAGTCGAGAGCTTGGCCCCGAAACCCATCACCTTACTATAACCATCCTCCACACCACCCTCAAACTTACCCCCACACTCCATATAGCCCACTCCAACACTACAAACCATATCCCGAAGCTCTTTTTTCTGTTTACCACACCCAAGCATACATCCAACCTATGGCTCACAACTAATGGCGTGCTCCCGCTCCACAGAACAGAAACCATCCCGGTAAAAATTTCAAACCCAGTTCGGCATTCAGGGGCGATAGGGCACAAAATAAGAAAGCATTCACTCCCTTGGGAGAATCATATGCCAGTCTGTTCCACAGGCTCAGACAACTGAATATGCTAAAGCCAATACCATCTAAACTGCCAAATCCACCTCCAAAAAACCTTGATTACTCGGTCAGTTGCGAGTATTGTTCAGGTACCCTGCGGCATGATACCGAGAAGTGTTGTCACTTGAAGAGTGAATACAAGAGCTCATTGACACTAACATAATTGAAGTGCAAGCTCCTGAGGTACCTAACATCAACAGGAATCCAATGGCAGCTCATCTAGAGGCAAACATGATCGAAATTGTGCATAAAGGGGGAGAGCCGAAGAAGCCATCACAGACCGTAATGACAATTCGTTCCAGTGAAACAAAGACAATTGAACAACCAACAAGGGAAAGGTCAGCGCTCGAGTTGATTGAAAAGAGTGTTGGGCCATCTGCGGCAGTGAGCAATGGGTCTCTAAGCCAGATCACAACGAGACAAGAGAAAGTAAAGGTGATTGTGCCGGGAGCAGTCAGCAGACCCGTCATAACTATGGAAGGGGCCTGTGTCGATCAAGTCATCATCAAGCCGGTAACCCAATTATTGATAATCAGCAGCAAGGCCGTTCCATGGAACTACGGATGGGTGGCAGTGATGTATAAAGGAAATGAGGTCAAGGAAGAGGTCTATGAGGCCCAAGGGTTAACTCGGTCGGGAAGATGCTTTGCTCCCGCAGATTTGAGGAAAGCCAAGGATAATTCAGCTTCAGCAAAGAAACCCGTGACCAAAGAGGAAGCGGAAGAGTTTCTAAAAGAGATGAAGATGCAAGATTATTCTATTGTAGAACAGTTAAAGAAAACACCTGCATAGATTTCCTTTCTTTCATTATTGATCCACTCGGATGAACATTGCTGAGCATTAATTAAAATCTTGAACGAGGCACATGTCCTTGACAAAATCACTGTGAATCACTTGGAGAAAATAGCCAACAAAATCTTCAAAGTGAACAGGGTCACTTTCTCTGATGATGAATTGCCCGTAGAGGGCACATCACAACAGGGCCCTTTATTTGGCAGTAAAATGTGAGAGCTCTGTGGTCACATGGGTATTGGTTGATAATGGTTCGAGTGCAAACATCTGTCCTCTCTCCACTCTGAACAAACTAAAAGTAGAGGATGGGAGGATCCACAAGAACAGTATCTGCGTGCGAGGATTCGATGGCGGGGGAAAGACTCAGTCGGAGACATAGTGTTGGAGTTGAGGATAGTACCAGTGGAGTTGACGATGGAATTTCAAGTACTGGATATAACTGTCTCATACAATTTGCTATTGGGCCGACCGTGGATCCACGCCACTAAAGCAGTACCGTCAACGCTTCACCAGATGATCAAGTTCAAATGGGACAGGTAGGAGATAGTGGTGCATGGGGAAGACAATTTGTGCGCACACAGCGACACCATTGTGCCATTTATAGAAATGGAAGATGACAAGGGTCCATTGGTCTATCAAGTTTCAGACACAATGACAGTCGAGAGAGTGCAAGATGGGAAGTGTATCCCTAACCTGAAAGTAACAATTGCATTGGTCATGGTAGCATACGAAATGTTGAAGAATGGGTTCGTACCAGGGAAAGGTCTAGCATCTGCTTTGCAAGGCATCATACAACCAGTGTCCCACCCTGAAAATGTGGGAACTTTTGGTCTAGGATTCCAACCCACAACCGCAGACATAAGAAGATCCAAGAAGCTGAAACAGAGGGCGTGGGTCCTTCCAAAATCGATCCTACGTCTCTCCAGGTCATTTGTCAAGATGGGTACCAGAAAATGACCAGCGACGACTATTCCCAAGGATAAGGTTATCCTTGATAAGGAGTTGATAGAAAGATTTGAGCAGTTGTTCAGCAAGGTGAACATGTTATAACTCCGCGAGGGTCCTAGCCACACATAAATACAGTTTGTTGGGCCAAAAGCGAAGATTAATAATTGGAAGGCTACTCCTCTCCCTACCCGGAGAGAGACTTGGTAGTCTGCTTTGATTTTTCTTTGAGTTTGTATGGATTATTTCAGGGTTGTACTTCGAATTTTAGTTTTAAGTGTGCAAACCTTGTTATCTTCCATTTTTAATGAAATGCATTTTCTTCCTGTTTTTCACTCCTAATAAATTTTATATTTTGTTTTCTTCGTTTCTTTTCTGTACAGTTCCTTTTTCGCCGGTTCTAATGATATGATGTGCATAAGGAATCCTCAACCCAGTCTAAGAACTCAATCTGAGATAATAGTTCAAGAGGTCGAGTATGATTACGAGTCAGAATTTGACGAAGATGAGGCTCTTGAGAAGATTAGCAAAGAATTAAGTCATTTTGAGGAAAAACCCAAGCCCAATTTGAATGATACCAAAGCCATCAATTTAGGGGACGCAGGTAATATCAGAGAGGCTAAAATAAGCATCCATCTCGAACCCAAAACATGAAAAGAATTAATTGAAACACTCATGGAATACAAAGATGTGTTTGCATGGTCGTATTACGACATGCCAGGTTTAAGAACTGATCTAGTGGTTCACAAATTGCCCACTAATCCGACATTTCCTCCTGTCAAGCAAAAACTGAGAAAATTCAAAACTGACATGAGTGTGAAGATTAAGGAAGAAATAACCAAGCAGCTGGATGCGAAGGTTATTCGAGTAACTCGATATCCTGAATGGTTGGCCAATGTAGGGCCAGTACCGAAGACGGATGGAAAGATCAGAGTATGCGTTGATTACCACAATCTGAACAAAGCAAGCCCAAAGGGTAACTTCCCATTGCCCAGTATCCATATCCTGATTGATAATTATGCGAGGCAGGAGATTGGATCTTCCGTGGATTGCTATACTAGGTATCATCAGATTCTGATGGATGAAAAAGATGCAAAGAAGATGACATTCATCATGCCATGGGGAACTTATTGCAACAGAGTAATGCCATTTGGCCTGAAAAATGCTGGGGCAACATACATGCGAGCAATGACCACTGTATTCCATGATATGATCTACAAAGAGATTGATGTATATGTGGATGATATAATCATCAAGTCAAAGCAGCAGGTCGACCACGTCGGAGATTTGAGGAAGTTCTTTTAGAGGCTTCGCAGGTACGACATTAAACTCAACCCTGCCAAATGTACATTTGGAGTTTTGTCTGGAAAGCTGTTGGGATTTATAGTCAATAGGCGAGGCATTGAGTTGGATCCATCGAGGATCAAGGCCATCCAAGAATTGTCGCCTCCGAAAAACAAGACTGAAGTGATGAGTCTTTTTGGAAGGTTGAACTACATCAGCAGGTTTATTGCTCAGCTCACATCAACTTGTGAACCTATTTTTAGGTTATTGAAGAAGGATGCCCTAGTCAAATGGACTGAAGAATGTCAAGAGGCGTTCGATAAGATAAAGGGGTATTTTTCAAATCCACCTGTGTTGGTCCCACCTGAACTAGGAAGACTTTTCATTCTTTATTTGATAGTTTTGGAAAATTCATTTGGTTGTGTACTGGGGCAGCATGACATCACCGACAGGAAGGAACAAGCCATCTACTATCTTAGCAAGAAGTTCACGGCTTATGAGGTTAAGTACACTCACCTTGAGAAGACATGTTACACCCTAACTTGGGTAGCTCAAAAATTGAAACATTATTTGTCATCTTACACTACTTACCTCATTTCCCGCTTGGATCCGTTGAAGTATATCTTTCAAAAGCCTATGCCCACAGGGAGACTTGCAAAGTGGCAGATTTTACTCATGGAGTTTGACATCGTGTATGTGACAAGGACTGCGATGAAAGCCCAAGCATTGGCTGATCACTTGGCCGAGAACCCAGTAGATGAAGAATATGAGCCGTTGAAGACTTATTTAGTGAAGTTAGGAGCACGCCTGGGGAACAGAGGTGTAATTTGTAGAGTAGTGAAGTCAGGAGCCCGCTTGGAGAACAAAGGTGTAATTTTAAAAGTTTTAAAGTCAGGAGCTCGCCTGAAGAACAGAGGTGTAATTACTGAAGTTAGTAAAGTCAGGAGCCCGCCTGGAGAAAATAGGTGTAATTTTTAAAGGTGAAGTCAGGAGCCCACCTGGAGAATAGATGTGTAATTTTAAAAAAGTTGTGAAGTCAGGAGCCCGCCTGGAGAACAGAGGTGTAATTGTAAAAGTTGTTAAGTCAGGAGCCCGCCTGAAGAACAGAGGTGTAATTTTGAAATTAGGGAAGTCAGGAGCCCACCTGGAGAACAGAGGTGTAATTTATAGAGTAGTGAATTTAGGAGCCCGCCTGGAGAACAGAGGCGTAATTTTTAAAGGTGAAGTCAGGAGCCCGCCTGGAGAACAGAGGTGTAATTTTAAAAAAGTTGTGAATTCAGGAGCCCGCCTGGAGAACAGAGGTGTAATTGTAATAGTTGTTAAGTCAAGAGCTCGCCTGGAGAAAAGAGGTGTAATTTTGATGTAGTGAAGTCAGGAGCCCGCCTGGAGAACAGAGGTGTAATTTTTAAAGTTGAAGTCAGGAGCCCGCTTGGAGAACAGAGGTGTAATTATTAAAGTAGTGAAGTTAGGAGCCCGCCTGGAGAACAGACGTGTAATTGTAAAAGTTTTGAAATCAGGAGCCCGCCTGGAGAATAGAGGTATAATTGTAAAAGTTGTGAAGTCAGAGCCCGCCTGGAGAATAGAGGTGTAATTTTGAAGTAGTGAAGTCAGGAGCCCCCCTGGAGAACAAAGGTGTAATTTTGAAGTAGTCAAGTCAGGATCCCGCCTAGAGAAGGGAGGTGTAATTTTGAAGTAGTGAAGTCAGGAGCCCGCCTGGAGAACAGAGGTGTAATTGTTAAGTTGTTGAAGGCAGGAGCCCGCCTGGAGAGTGAAGGAATATAATTCAAGTCAAGAGATCGGTTCAAGGCAGCAACAAATGAAATGCTATAAGAGAATACAAAACAACAAGGCAACAAGAAACACAAGATCAAGTTTGAAGGTCTAGATAGGATTTTTGTAATTCATAGCCTAGTCTAGCTCCTTTATTTTTCTTGTAGCATGGTGTAATAACGGATCAGCAAGCAACAGCAACAGTAAACACAACAGCCTCATGGTAGGCCCAGCTACCAAAACTTCCCGAACTACATTGACTTGATTCCTTTTTAGCCAAGGATATGTAGGAGACCTTTAAAGCAAAGGTTCGGTCAAAATCTTTCAAAAAATGCTTCACACGGAGTGTTTAAACGGGCAAAAATCGCTCGTATTCGCTCACTTTGTCTTTGCACGGAAACTCTTCTTGTTTACGGGTAAAGAGGGGCAGGTGTGAGCACGTGATTTTTGCTTCACACGAATTACTCCCACAAAATCAAAACAAAAATGTTTGTTTTATTGTGTGCAATCTTGTGAATTTTCGTGATATTTTTGTTATTGTTTGCATTTGTGTGTGCACGTTTATTTAAGCAAATTAATGAAAAGATATTTTGTATATCATTTGCATTTAGGATTTAGTTGTATAATTTTTGAGTCAAATAGTTAACTACTTTTCTTTTATAAAATGAAGAAAACCTAAAAATAAGGCACTTTGCATTTTAGTGTTTTAATTGTGTGATTTTGGTACTTAATTAGTTACAATAATTGTTGTGATAATTAGATAATTAGTATTTTTAAGTTAACTTGGTTTTATAATTTTAGGTTTCAATTTTGGAAAATGATTTAGGAAGGAAAAAAAAAAGAAAGGAGGAATGAAATCAAATTGGGCCAATTTTAATTAAGTTCCCAAACCAAACACACCCAAACCCCCACGTGATCAGGCCCAAACCTGTCCCCAATCCAGCTCGTCTCCATCCCCAACCAAACGATGCCGTTTCAGGCATCTCAATCGAAGCCGTTGAATCCATTTGATCGACCGATAAAAATCCTTCTCCCTAACCCGTGTTCAGCGCCGACCCGTTCCATCAGAGACAAACCCGGTCTCAAGTTTGTCTGAACGACATCGTTTTATTAAGTCAATCGATCCAAGCCGTTGATCTCGTTTGATCGAATGGCTTGGATCCAATTCCCCCTTACATATATAAATCCCCAAACTGACCCAACCCCCTCAGAGCCCCCTCCCTCATCTCTAACGACTCAGAGACAACTCCGTCTCTCACCACCTTGCCCCACCGCCCTCCGCCCACCAAAAATCGCCTCACGACGGTTTCGGTGGCCCAAACCACCTCAAATTTACAACGTGTGATCGCCTCAACCTCCCCATTCTGAAACCCAAAACCGTCTCCTTCGAATCCCAGCCTACATCCTCGAATAAGCAAAACCCTAACAGCCCCTCCGCCATGACCGGTGGCACCATCTCCGATGGCCACCAAAAGAACACCAAACGACCACAACACCTCCTCATCTCAAATTCATACCCCTTCCTTCGAATCAACCCAGAACTCATCGAATATCGATCCAAAGTCAGGAACCCTAGTGCCGGCACAAGATTACTTGGTGGCGGCGCCACCTCCCCTTAGCCCCAAATTAACACCAGATGATCACCGAACTACCCTCACCCTAAATCCCTTACCAGCTCTCCCCGAATGCCCCTCAAATTGCTCGGATATCGAATCTGAACCCTAAATTCACGAGCCCTAAAATACAAAAGGGTCTATAAGGATTTTTTTGACCAAACTGGACCTTAATCTTGGGTTTTCACTTGAAAATACAAGCTCAAGGTCTAGTCCGATCAGAAATTAAAGACCTGTCAAAGATTGATTCGAGTCTAGTATGAATTTCTAAGGTATCCTTTTCCCTATCCTTTCATTATTAAGTTTTGTTTACTATTTTGTTTGTCCTTGTAATTTATTTCTTCCTTCTCTTTCGGACCTTTTATTTGGTCCTTTTTTCATCAGTCTTTTCTTAAGCATGTGTTATAAAATTTTAAATTGATAAATAGGTTTTTCCATTAGTCCAAATTTCGTAGTTAGTTGGACTTTTGTTTGAGATCACTCGAATTCCCTGTTATTCTTAGTTATCATGTGAACTATTTGGCTTGGTTTTGAATGTGTTTATTGGTTTAAGAAGATTAAAAAGACTCAATTGGTCGGGTCATTGACCCATGACCCATGGTGAGGTTCAGACATAGGTTGGGTCGATTAGCTGGAAACCTAAACTTGGTTTGCTTTGGGTCAAAATTGACCCAGTCTGGTTCTAGAATTAAATAGCAGGGGGTTTATTGGTTAATAAGAAGCTTAAGGTCTAATTAATAGAATTAAATAAATTAGAACTAAGTGGTATGACAACATCGTTTGTCAGGGCACACCTGGATTAAATATCCGTCTGCCCATACCAGTTGAATAGAATAATGGGAAATGGGAGTTAATGGGGAACTGTCAGTCTTGGTGGGTTGGAAAGTCAGAGAATATGATGGGGGAAAAGGTTTCTTAATTGGAAGAGGAAATGCAGTCCTTTAAGTACTCTTAAGAGCTGGAAATTGGGGATTCAAGTCTTTAAATAGAGGGATACACATAGAGTTTAAGGGAGACCTTCAGACAGATAGACATTGAAGGATACACTGAGATACACACTAAGATAGACTAATAAAAAAAAGTGTCAAGAGCCTACATGTTCTAAAATATGAGAACTAGAGAGAAAAATATCAAAGTATTACTATTCCATTGAAGTTTTCTTTATTCTAGCTCATCTAGGATCCAAAATAGCTTGGATTTTCCTAGCTTTATCCAACAATTGGAGTTTAAAAGTTCTAGAGTCCTCTTCAAGTTGAATTTGATTTGTTCGAGTGTGTTGTGTTGGTTATTTGTTGGATTTGATAATTGCCGGGTTGAATTTCAGGGTTTGTGGTGTCATTTTAGTTCTGAAACCGCTCCTGTTGTTGTTGTTGATCTTGTTGCTGATCATTGCTTACTGCTGCTGATTCCTCTCATCTCTTACATTTTATTCTACTTCCAGGTACACGCTTTAAGACTGATATGATGTAGCTTCTCCAGTTGAAAATTGAAATGCAATTGATGCCTGATCTCTATTGTAGATTCTACTGCTTTAATAGTCTATTATACTGCGAGTAGTTCTAGAATTTGGTTGGTCTATTCATTGCCATTAATCTGTTTGTAATGGACTATTTGGACGGCTAGACTAGTGATGATTCATTAGCCTTAGCATAGTTTAGTTTTGTTTTTTGTGTAGTTTAACTCTTAAAATTAGAAGAATAGCTGAAACATGAAACTGATTTTGAGATCTATGATCTTCATTTGTATTAACTGGAAACTCAAACTATTGTGAGTAGTTAGCAGAAATATCGGCTATAGTGATGGTAAATTCAGATTTGATAGTAAGTTACTGATTGAAACTTGATTTTAAATGGATTACATGTTCCTACTGGTGTAAAATCAGGTGTCCTTCGGTTTTTAAATGCTCTAGATAGTTCAGTTTTGGATATAAGTCACGCATGAAAATCCATGGGATATATTGATCAAAACTGATGCGTGCATGTGGCGTTTCTGATTTCAAATTCAATACGTTTGGCTAATTGTATACCAATGAGTTGAATATTAATATCATTATTGGATTCAAGGTTAGAGCTTAGGATTGTTTATTTGTGCGCAAATCACTTTGTAAATTAAAATCAGTAGTTTGGAACAAAACAAAAATCAGCCTCGGATATGGGCAAAAACCTGGTAGCTCCTTACTTAAACGGGATCTGGGCCTTAATTAGTTTTCCCAAGTGTCCAATCCAAGGCAGCTCCTCACAAAGCTGACAATATTTTTCCCCATTCTGAGCTAATCTTTAAGGCCCAAAATGTTGAGGTTTTGAATTGTATGAAAGTCATGGACCCAAAATATAGTAGTTCTTAAAAAATACTAATTAATTAGGCCCTTTTAGAGACAAATTCAATAGAAAATAATAGTTTGCTTTAGGATATCCTTAAATAAATAAGGTGAGCCGCGCGAAATAAAACACATAAATTGCATGGCCCTCTTTAATTGCTTATACTTAGAACTCGGGACGTGCCGTTTAGTGAATTTCATGGCCTCTCGTAAAGTAACAACGCGTTAGTCGCTTTAGGTACGTTATTTAATAATTTTACCTTCTTAAACTCGAGTGTGCATTTCATGTAACCCAAATCCAAATCCTAAAACGTTGAATAAAATGAGTTTTAGATTGCGGGTGCATTTCATGTGACACGATCCAAAGACACGTTTTAAACGATGTTCAATATTTCTCTAAAATTAATTAATAACGGTAAATAATTTAAAATTGCACATAGGTTCAAACTGTATAAAAAATCAGATAATTAAGCCAGATATAACAGTTGAGCGACCGTGCTAGAACCACGGAACTCGGGAATGCCTAACACATTCTCACGGGTTAACAGAATTCCTTATCGGATTTTTGGTTTGCGGACTGTTAAACAGAGTCATTCTTTCCTCGAGTCGGGATTCAAACCGGTGACTTGGGACACCATAAATCTCCCAAGTGGCGACTCTGAATCTATTAATAAATGAATCCCATTCCAATTGTCCATTAATTAGAAAAAATCCCTTATATAACCCTTCGCGGGGGTGTAGTGTGAAAAGGAGGTGTGACACCCATACCTGCAACCTCAGGTGCAATCATATGATATACTACATAACCCAAACACTCGAAACAATAACTTCTATTCACAGCAGTTGCCCATAACACCCGAATACCGGTAGAAAACCTCCTATCAACTAAGGTCTTAGTCCAACACTTTCGTATACTTCCCACGATAAATGGAAAATGCAATAAACCGTAACCATCTCTAGGTCAACCATTCATGAAGTCACTTCCCTTTTTGGCTAATACCACAGTAGATTTCCGAGTCGAACCCCGATATTCTCCTTCCAACCAGCTAAATTTCCTATTCATTCGCATTCATTAATAACTCCAACGATCACCTCAAATCCAACACACCACTCCGATAACACGACACATCAATACAGGCCTAAGCCACAACTTGCATATTTCACGCACCAATAAGGAACGGTCTGAACATACTCAAATCATGAAGATGACCCAAACAAAAGAGATATACCTCAAACTCATCAGTACCATCACAACACAAAGTTGAGACCCTGTCTCACATCATATAAATAGAACATATGAATCTACTCCAAAGGGTCATATCTCCACGTAGCCTTGCTACAAATGCGCGATCCTATCCAAACACTATTACACCTGAAACACCTCAAGTCACTATGCTCAAATCGGCAACCACGCACAATTTGATGTCTGGAACCCAAGCAAATCATTACACCTATGGTGAAACAAATAACATATTCCACGTAAGCCTGATAGAACATAATCGGTTCATCAATCACCTAGCAACTCCCAATTACTCTCCCAACTCTACTTCCACTATGAAACCCCAATGGAACCGCACCATATGTGCCCATAACCAACAAATCATAACGTCTCGCAGCACAAAAGCAACTCATAGATCTCCCCAAATCACTAACAAGCTCACTAACGATCGAATCAGTCTATCCCTCAACAATACAATTTCTGGGCCAACCAAGCCGACTCAAGTTAGAACATGCATCCAGATTGACCTGCCAACGAACCAATCATCAAGGAAGCCTGAAGTTGCTCCTTCCACTAATACAGCTCCTACCGGGCCATACGATACGGTGCCCAACGCCAATCAATACCAAAATCCACAACCTCATCCGGCGACATGCCCGACCACTAGAAATACATCCGAAAAGTCCCTCAACTCCATAACTGAATCAATGGTAGAAACCACTGCTCTGACATCCATCACGAAGGCCCAATTAAGAAAATCAACCTTTCCCAGCCGTCCGCTGGTCTTTGAAATATAAACCACTCTGCTAGAACATAATCCGACGCACCTCGCCACTCAACCCATGGTGTTTCTGGCATAGCCCATAGCACAATGGTCCAGAATAACCCCAACACGGAGACAACCAGTCTAAACCCCAACATCACATCCGAATCTAACATACCATATCATAGCCTAAATATGAGAACTTCCGTCTCCACATACACCCAACACATGAATCATCATATCCGATCCCAATTTCTCCGTCTGAACACATGCCACACCTTTAATACCCAATCATCCCATGATAGATAGTCTAAAATTTCACTGTGCCACCAAGCAACCCAAATATCACCAGTTGACCCGACAAGAAAGTGCCGCAATACTACCGAAGTATCATCAGTTTAATCATATCACCCTTTTTCTTAAACATATACTCCCGCCAAATCACTTCCAATAAGCCGTACCATTTCCTTGATTACCTGAGGCTACCCGTTGCTTAAGAGTTTTATGAACTTCTTTTCAGGACTAAATTGTAACTCATCTAGCCAAGAACTTCCACTGATCCCATTTAGAAGAAAAATCATTACACGTCCCATGCTCCGCATGCCCACAGAAAATATACATCTCCAAACCACGGTAAAACCCAACAAGAACTCTCTCCTAATTCCATATGCACAAGCTAAACTGTCAGGGCTGAATCCTTCTAACTATACCAAGCTAAGCAAGCTGTCAGAACTCAAGAGCTTTGCTGCAAAATACCTGTAAGAACCCGTTACCTCTAACACATACACAGAATTGATCATATCCTTACCATACCGATTCGGTCTACTATCAAACCATTCCATCTATCTACATTTTCCTTCTGATTCATTTTCAACTTGGTGCTCCCTCTTGCTATAGTACCATAATCTCTCCATCCCAATCTCACTACACGAGACCCAAGCACAAGACCACACTATCTAAGACCCATAAGCCACTGAATACTCTCTCAATATCCCCAAGAACACCACATTTCAGGATACTTTACTCTGAAGAACTTCCTGCGAATTCTGAATTCGTTACCTTTAAATTTCCAGATACCGTTACATAGGAGCCCATAAATAAATCATAAAAATGCCACAAGTCTTGACCTCTTTCCAATGAAAACACAGTCTCTAACCACACACACAACTTTGAGATACCCGATTGTTTCTGTAGAATCTTGAACACATTAGAACCATTCTCGAAAGTCATTCACTCTTATTCAAACTACAAATTACCTGACCCCATGAATAGAAACACCCGTGCCTCATTGGCACTCCGATGCTGCAAAATGAAATCCTCTTCCCAATACGACCAAGCAACTTCCTACTCTATGCGCCGAGCATTCTTTACCAATGACACTCCAGACATTCCGTGATTCTCATACTATATGAAGAATAACCTGACCTTTGTCAATTTTTTCCTTTACTCTAGCCATAGCTAATTCACTTGCATGCCCCAAACTGGAAACAACCTAGCACCTAATCGTGCAATCAACTGCTCACAGTAGACTCCCCCACTTGGCTCGAAGCCATAGATCAAGATACACTCAATATCTCATAACCTTTTTACTCTATTGATGCCACAATACCATAGTGATATTAACCTCAAATCATGTATAAGTTTGTGAAACTCAGATCATCCAGTACTATAAATCTTCCGTAAATCTCGCATTCAACCCCGTAATAGTGAAGCCCACTCTCTTAAGCAATCCGAAATTTCAAATTTCAACACGTACCCTTCCATTACATATGAGATCTTCTAACTTACACATAAGGATCACACCACTTCGGAACACTCCACAGGAGATAATCCACCTGCTTCGCCTTAGTATAACATTTTCGTATACCTTCCATCGTCATACACATTACACAGCCACTTAGTCTTCCTGAGTCTGAACTCATACTGCAACATGAAATTTACTTCACTCCCATCTAAGAGACATGAAAAGATTCTTCACGCGCCCATCACTCGGGGCCACACATCCAATCATAACTGAAATCAAACACTTAATAGTTCATCTATCATCTAGTAGACATTCCTCGTCTCTTCCAAGTTACATAGATACATCTTAGAGTACTAACATACTTATCACATGTCCATTCAACCGTCACTTCCACTAATAGGGACACTGCCGAACATATAAGTTCAAAACACTAACTCACACAATCAGCACCTCAATGCTCAAGCCATTGGCAAAGATCCAGCCTCAAGTCACTCCAGACTGGCCCAACATCAAACTCACAGAGATCACATCTTGCCCCCCCTGACCGGGGAATCACAAGCCATCAAGGCACATCTGATACTGAGCGCTCATGCGCGTATACAAACGTGTGGAAGGAATTTTAAGAGTTTTTTTTCAAACTGAATCAAAGACGCACGATAAGAAATCAAAAATGTGAAGTTTTCCTAAAGGTTTTACAGCCTCTCGAGAAGAAATACAGGCGTCCCCGTACCGCTCTGCGAGACTCTACTAAACCTGCTCTTGACTCGTGAGACCTAGTAACCTATGCTCTGATACCAACTTATCACGACCCAAACCCTGCAATGGTCGTGATGGCGCCTCTCGTGAAGACAAGGCCAGCCAAATAACCAACCTCGTCTCTTTCAAAAATAGTTAATCATAAATGAACAGTAAAAATATGACTTAATAATATTAATTAACGAAATTACAGCTCAACACAGCCCTAATCGGGGTGTCACTAGTCACGAGCAACTATCAGAATATAACTGCCACTACAAGTATGAAATATACAAATAGGACTGATAAAACAAAGGAAGAACATGCGGTGCTGCGAATGCTGGCAGTCACCTCGCTAATCTCCATTAAATTAGCCTCTGATCAGCTCAAAACCCGCTACCGGGTGAACAAATACCCGGATCTGCACACGAGGTGCAGGGGGTAAAATGAGTACTCCAACTCAGTGAGTAATAAAGGTAAATAACAACTGAGCAGTAAGAAATCACGTAAAGCAACCAACATGCTGTATAGAAGTAGAGTAGAATCCTTGAGAAAACTGTGAAGCTGTGAAATCTTTGAAAACATCTTGGCTCAGTTTAAATCTCTTTTGAAAATGATCTTTTTAATAGTTACGAAAACGATTTCAAAATAGTTAGTGTTGATAAGCACAGAAAAATCCGCCCCTCGAGCACAAATACCGCAGTATGACAGATAAAAAGACAAATAAATATGCAAGATGAGCACATAAAAGTCCACCCCTTGGGCAATATCTCAAAATAGTATTGCCCCTCGGGCTCACTCTCAGCAACGCTCTCAGACCCTCGGGCTCTCTCTCTCAGATCACTCTCAGAACAGTATCATATAGTAACCGCTGCGGCGTGCAGCCCGATCCACATATCGCTGCGGCGTGCAACCCGATCCGTATCTCGCTGCGGCATGCAGCCCGATCCATATGGGTACCTGCGCTCACTGTGGGGGTGCAGACTCCAGAAGGGCTCATACAGCCCAAGCGCTATATCGCTGCGGCGTGCAGCCCGATCCAATATATATATCGTTGCGGCATGCAGGCCGATCCATATAAGTATCGCTGTGGCGTGCATCCCGATCCATAATATAAAACCCTCACATCCAGGCCCTCGGCCTCATATCACTCAGTGTATCCTCACACCTGGCCCTCGGCCACACTCAGTCAGAATATCATCATAAGCCCATCGTCCATTAGTAAAACAGTAGCTATCAGCCAAAATTTTTATTTAAAATATCATTTAAGACTCAAATCTGAGTAAAAGTGGCTGAGTTGTAAAATAGTGGAGAAACAGTATGACTGAGTTCAAGTAATAAGTCAAAATAGTGAGGAAACAGTGATAATAATCCCCGAAGGATTCAAATAGTTGGCATGAAACCCAAATATGGCAATCAGCCTAAATAACGATGATAACAAGTAAATTTCAGTCAAATATGCTGTAAATTCATCAATCGGGACAGACCAAGTCACAATCCCCAATGGTGCTCTACCCCACACCCACTATCCGGCGTGTAAGTCACCTCAATATAGCACTACGATGTGCAATCCAGGGTTCCAAACCCTCAGGATATCATTTACAATTATTACTCACCTCGAACCGACGAAATCTCTAGCTCGTGATGCCTTTGCCCATCAATTCAGCCTCCACGCGTGTCAAATCTATCCAAAACCACAATGAACACGTTAAAATAGGCTAAGGGAACATAACCCAATCGAAAAGACTCAAAAAATATCGAAATTCACGAAATTTGCAAAACCCGAGACCGAGGCCCACTTCTCAAAAAATCAAAAAATTAATATCAGCGGATTCCTTATCTCGCCGCGAGTCTATACATATCAAAATTACCAAAATCGGAGTCCATTTGACCCCTCAAATTCCATTTTGAAATACCAAATTTCCAAGCCCTAGCTTTACCCTCTTTTGATGAATTTCCACAAATTTCCATGTTAATTCTACCATTAAATCATGTATTTTGGCCAAAGAACTCACCTCCAATCAGACCTAGTTGAAATCCCCTTCAATTTCCGTCCAAGAGCTCTCAAGGTCGATCAAAAATGGTGGAAATAACCCTTAGCTCGCAGAACAAAATGAGCTTTAAAACCCTTCTCTAAACAGTGATTTCCGCATCTGCAGTTCCCTTACCGCATTTGCGACTACCACTTCTGTGGTTCTACCTCTGCTTCTGTGGATATTCATTAAGCCAATGACCGCTTTTGCAGTCCGCTATTCGCATTTTCGAAACTTGCTTCAGTGGATATTTGTCCGTTTCTGCGGAAATACCATAGCCACACCCTTTTGCTTCTGCGACTCTTCTACCGCATCTGCGGTATCGCAGATGCGGCTCCCCATCCGCATCTGTGGACTCATCCATCCAAGCCAAATAACTGCACCTGTGAACCTCTCTTCCGCACTTGCGCAACCACGTCTGCGTTTCCTTTTCCGCATATGCAGAAATACCAGAAACCAGATACACCAGCAATCTCATAAGTCCAAAATTCATCCCGAAGCCATCCGAAATCACCCCGAGGCCTCCGGGACCTCGACCAATAGTGTCAATCCATCCTAAGACATCATTCAAACTTTCTCCAATCGTCAAAACACCACAAATAACACCAAAACCATCAAATTACATCGGATTCAAGCCTAAGTTCTTTTGAAACTTCAGAATTACGCATTTGATCAAAAATCCGAAAATACCTCCGAATGACCTAAAATGTTACACAGACATCCAAAATCACCTAACAAAGCTGCAGCAACTCTCGGAATTCAATTCCGACCCTCGGATAAAAAATAACACCTATCAACTGGAATTCACCAAAATACTAACTTCGCCAATTCAAGCCTAATTCTACAAAGGACCTCCAAAACCACTTCAGATCACACTCCTAAGCCATAAATCATGTAACGAAGCCAACCAAGTCATAAAAACTCCGATTTGAGCTCGTATACAAATAAGTCAACTCTTGGTCAATCCTTTCAAATTCAAAGCTTTCAACTAAACAGTTCTTTCAAATTTATTCCAAATTTTCCTAAAACCAAAACCAACGACCTACATTAGTCATAAAACATAACACGGGGCAAGTCATGCCCGGGAACTGGCGATCAAGGTGCTAAAGCTCAAAATGATCGGTTGGGTCGTTACAAGACTAAACATGCTTAAGTTATTTAGTTCATTTGCTAAAAACATCAGACTAAACATGCTGAAGTTGTTTAGTTCATTTGCTAAAACTTCAGACTAAGCATGCTTAAGTTATTTAGTTTATTTGCTAAAACTTCAGACTAAACATGCTTAAGTTTTTGTCTCGCAGTATGTAGTTTTCTACTAAGTTTTTGCTAATGCATGCTGAAGCTATTTATTTCATTTGCTAAAACTTCAGACAAAACATATTGAAGTTATTTAGTTCATTTGCTAAAACTTTTGACTAAACATACTTATGTTATTTGGTTCATTTTCTATAGCTTTAGACTACACATGCTTAAGTTTTTATCTTGTAGTATGTAATTTTCTAAAGAGTTTTTGCTAATGCATGGTGAAGTTATTTAGTTCAATTGCTATAACTTCATTCCAAAACATACTAAAGTTTTGTAAGGTAGTCTAAAATTTTGTCCTGAATTTTATCCGAAACTTCAGTCTAAACAAGCTGAAGTGTTTTAGTTTATTTGCTAAAACATCAACCTAAATATACTTAAGTTTTTATCCTGTAGTTTGTCAGTAGTCTTTTATTAAAGAAGGGCAACATCGTCTTTTTAAAATGCAAAGAGTTTGTTCTTATCACAACTCCCCCTTCCACAACTATAAATAGGGGTCTTCATTATCCAGGAGAGACCAGAAGTAATAACAAGAAGCAAGAGAGAGCTCGTAGAACAAACGCTACAGATTTCTCTAAAAGCTACAAGCATTCAAGCGTTCTAAGGATTAAAAGATCAAGACGAAGGTTCAAGAACAAGTTGCAAGCCCTTGGATCAAAAATACATCAAGATCAAGATCAGGCCTCAAGCACTTGGATTAAAATAAAATAAAATTCAAGATTAAGCTCAAAAGCTCTTTTATTTACTGTTGAAAAGTAGAATCAGAGGATTCATAGAGATTGTAACACTCAAATATTCGAAATAAAATATTATGATTGTTGCGATATTTTCTTGTATTGATTATATTTTCATGACGCATATTTACTATCTACAAACCTGACCGGTCGTTTTGAGCTCTAGCATATCGTTCAACAGTTTGAGTCCATGATCAGCTTCACTTCAAGAATTATGACTTGTACGCATGGTCGGAATTAAATTTCGGGAAGTTCAGAGTTAATTTGAAAAGAGAATTCTCATTTCGGAGTTGAAAGAATTGACAAATATTGTATTTTTTAGTAAACGACCTCAAAATTGGGATTCTGAGGCTCCAACAAGTTCGTATGATAATTTTGGACTTGGACATATGTCTGGATTGGGTTTTGAATGACCAGGGAGCGTTTCAGCACCTATTGTGGAATTTAGCATTTTTGGAAGAATTTTATAAGTTTGGGTTGAAGTGCATTTCAGTGTTATTGATAACTAGGGATTTTGATGCATTTTATTCTCCTTCTTGCTTATGTTTTGATTAGGAATTTATACAAAATAGTCCCAAAAGGCTCACAAGTTGTGCTTGATTGCAGGTTTGATCAACAAAGTGACAAGATTCAAAGATCAGCTCAAAGGGAGTGAAACTTGCACAAGTATCAAGACGAGACAAAGATCAGGCAAAACAAGGCTAGTGCGGCCACACACCATTCAGTGCGGTCCGCACAAGTGAGGTTCATAGAGCACGATATTTAGGCAAAAAAGGCAATGCGGCTGCACTAGGTTTTGTGCGGTCCGCACTGAGATCAATAAGGCCGCACTCGATTTAGTGCGGTCCGCAGTGAGAAGAATCAGAGAAGTGCCAGTTGGAAGTTTCAAGCCAATGCGATCTGCGCTCCTTTTCAAGCGGACCGCATTAGTAGCCACCGCGGCCGCAGTGAGAAGAATCAGAGAAGTGCAGTTAGAAGTTTCAAGCCAATACGGTCCGCGCTCCATTTCATGCGGACCAAAATAGAAGCCACCGCGGCCGCACTCCATTCTGTGCGGTCCGCATTGCCCGAGTTCAGAGAGTTCAATTTTCAAGCCTAGAGCCTTAGTGCGGCCACACTCCATTTTAGCGATCCGCACTAACCTCGTAGGGTTATTTTTGTCCAGATTTTTCAGCTTAGTATAAATAGCTTCTTTTCCTATTTTTAGAGTATCCGATTGTTTTAGAATAGAGTTGCGCTCGTAGGTTCAATACTTTTTGCTATTTTGGGCAATTTATCTAGTTTTCAACATTGAATCTTATTGTTTATCTTAGTAATTATTTAATATGAGTTGTTCTTCATCTATTTTTTGTTTTTCTTCTTTAATTATGAGTAGATAGACCCATAATCTAGGGTTGTGGATCAACCCTAGTATGGGTAATTGATGGGTCTTGTATTTTAGGGCTGGATTGACTATGGGTGTTTGATATTTCGGCCAATTTCATGCTTCATTGCTGAATTAGTGGTTGCAAACACTAGTTTGTGTTTAGTTGACTTGAGCTCTTCTTGAGAAAGAGATCCTAAGTCTCCGAAATTGGTCCAACAAGGAGTTAGGGCATACTCATGAGATTGACAGTCCCAACTAACGGGTTAAATCTCGAGAGAGTAATACTCGACTTGAACCTTGATTGTCTGTGCAAATTTGCATACCCAATTGGTCTTGAGAAAGTCAATTCGGGCAAAATTACTCGAACCACCGAGAGGTGTAGAGTGGGTAATATTGTGCAACGACTATATCATACTCCCCAAATATGTCAATCATGTCTTAGACTCAAGTACCCATCAATTGAGCACCTAGGCGAAAGTCACTACCCTAGTGCCTTTTAAACCATTTAAACAACCTACAACATTTTACTCCTACCTTACTCTAGTTTAATTAGCATTGTAGTTTGATAAAAGTAAAAGTAAAACAAAAATCTAAAAATGTTTAGAGGTGTAATTTGGAACACATACGCAACCCTAAACTAGCTAGATACCCGACTCCAACTTCTAGCTTTCTGTGGAGATCGATCTCGACCCTAAATCGGGTAAAAGCTCTTCGACCCTCTATCGCTACTCAATAGTAGTGCAGGGTAGGACTCGATCACTTTTTGGCACTGTTGTTGGGGAGCTAATGGTTTTGGCTATCTATTTAGTTAGTTTTGTGTATTGTTCTTCTTTCCTTCTTTGTTACTAACTTGTTTGTGTCATAACTCAGGTACAAAATGGCAGCGAACAACGCTAATGACCCTCTTGGAAATGTTATTGCGGGGGAGGAGGTAGATAATGTCGGAGATGATGAGGTGCCTCTTGTACCTCAAGGAAAATGTAGAGGCCGCCAGACCAATGCTATTGTTAATGACAATATTCTAGACCCTCCTCCGCCACATCCAAGAGTGGATCCCAGAGTACTTCCGAACCAAGGCTATGCAAGTGCTATTGTCCCACCCAAAATCCGGGCGGGCAATTGTCAAATAACCAACGTGATGTTGACCTTACTAGAGCCAACATGGGTATTTCATGGGCGCTGCAAATCAAAATGCTTACAAACATCTCAAGGGGTTCGTGGATACATGTTGGGGGAGCAAGCAGACTAATGTGTCCGAGGATGCTCTTAGGTTGAGACTCTTCCTATTCTCACTTAGAGGGAAGGCATTAGATTGGCTCGAGCAATTTTCCAACCATTCCATCACTACTTTGGATGAGTTGGCGGATAAGTTCATTGCTAAATTTTTCTCAATAGGGCATATGGCAGTATTGCGATATGAGATATTGGCTTTCAAGTAAGAGCCTACGGAACCTTTGCATTGGATTTGGGAGCGTTATAGAACGTTGGTGAAGGAATTCCCCAACATTGATATGACCGAGGCTATGATACAACGAACCTTTTACCGGGGCATCAATAAAACAAAACAATGCACAGTGAACCAACTTGCTTGGGGCAACTTTATGAAGGTGTCATATGATGAGGCATGTGATATTCTTGATGAGATGGCTGACATTTCTTTTGTGTGTCAAAGTAAATCCAATGTGCCCCAGGGTGACCCCACGGTTACTCATTTGCATAGGGAATTACATGACCATGGGTAGGCCATAGCTGAGCTGACAACTACTATGAACCAATTGGCAAAGGCACATTTGCAACAAGTTCAAAATCCTCGCCAAGTGAATTCCATGTAGGGTGTCAATATGCTTGTCAACAAAAGAAGTCAAAGAAGGCAACAAAACTAAGGAAATTCTGAGCAATTTGATGATGACTTTAATAGATTTCAAAATGATGGTTATGATGAACAAAGTGAAGAGGTTCAATACGTGAATAATTTTCAAGTGCAATGGGGCAACTCCTCCAACTAACAACAATGGATACCTCAAGGCAATTGGGGCAATCAACAACAAGGCAATGGTAATTGGGAGAACAACAACCAAAACAACAACTGGGCAAGCAGAACAACAACCAAAACAACAACTGGGGCAATCAGAACAACAACCAAAACATCAACTGGGGCAATCCGAACAACAATCAAAGCAACCAACGAAATTGGAATGGTAATAACAACAACTGGGGTGGTAATAATAATCAAGGTGGATAGAACAATTGAAAACAAGGAAACTGGGGGCAAGGCTTTCAAAGTCCCCCAATATACCAACAACCGAAAAATACACCCCCATTTCCATCTCAAGGCCCTAGTTCTTCTGGCAACGATATGGGTAGAACTGAAATGATGTTCGAACAGATGATGAAGAAGACTGCAGATTCTAATGCACAGTTAGCTTCCTATAATACCTCTATCAGAAATTTGAAGGTGCAGTTAAGCCAAATCTCACAGTCTTTAAATACTCGCCCTAACGGTGCTCTACCAAGTGATACGGTAGTGAACTCAAAGTGTGGGAACAATCATGTTATGGAGGTAACAACAAGAAGTGGGAGAGGTGGTGATGTGAATGCCTCCAAACAAAAGCAAATCTTGGATGATGTGTTGAGTTGCAAGAAGATGAAGTCCCTTTGGTAGTTGAAGATGTGGTTGATGAAAATGTGAACAAAGAAGTGAGGATTGATATTCAAGATATAGAGGTAGAAACTCAAAATGATGTGAACCCGTCTAGGGAACCCATAATAGACATGCTGGAGCCGGTTGTGCCTAAAGCCAAGGCTCCTTTGCCAAGGACACCTCCAGCTTATCCTCAGAGGCTCGTGAAGCAAAAGAATTAGAATCAGTTTAAGAAGTTCATTGACATGATGAAGAGCTTGTCCATTATTGTCCCTTTAGTGGAGGCTCTTGAATAAATGCCGGGCTATGCAAAATTCATGAAAGACTTGGTCACAAAGAAGCGTTCTATGGATTGTGAAACTATAAAGATGACTCACCAAGTTAGTGCTATAGCACATTCAATGGCCTCGAAGCTTGAAGATCCCAGTGCTTTAACCATTACTTGTACCATTGGGAGTGCGGACTTTGCCAAGGTTCTATGTGATTTGAGGCTAGTATCAACTTGATGCCCTACGTAGTTTTCAAAACCTTGGGTATTGGGCAACGTAGGCTGACTTCCATGAGGTTTCAAATGGCATATAGATCGATGAAGATACCATTGGGTTATTGATGATGTGCTTGTCCGGGTGGACAAATTTATCTTGCCAGTTGACTATGTGATCTTAGACTGCGAGGTGGACTATGAAGTTCCTATCATATTGAGAAGACCTTTCCTAGCTATGAGGAAGGCATTGGTTCATGTGGAAGCAGGGCAACTCACATTTTGGGTGGGTGATGAAAAGGTGGCCTTTCATGTGTGCAAATTAATGAAGCAACACAACAGTACCAAGGTGTGCTCTTTTGTTGACCTCGTCACAACAGCGATAACTGATGACATCAATGCAGTGGTAAATGTGGAGGACCCATTGGAGGCCGTATTGTTGAATCTTGATGTCAATGAGTATGCAAGCCGAGTGGAGTGTGTGAATGCTTTACATGGAATGGGTACTTATTCTTATGAGCCTAGGAAATTGTCTTTGGATCTCGAGAATAGAAAGACTCCTCCAACTAAATCTTCAATTGAGGAGCCACCGATATTGGATTTGAAACCAATGCCTCCACACCTTAGGTATGAGTTCTTAGGTCAAATTCTACTTTGCCAGTTATTCTTTCTTCTTTCCTCAGGTATGAGTTGATGCCACATTGGCGATGCTTCAAAAGCGGAAAAAGGCAATTGGATGGACTTTGGCTGATATTCGGGGTATAAGCCACGCATTTTGTATGTACAAGATTATTCTAGAATATGATGCAAAGCCCTCCTTGGAACATCAAAGGAGGTTGCACAAGGCAATGCAAGAAGTTATGAAAAAGGAGGTGATCAAGTTGTTGGATGCCGAGGTTGTGTACCCCATCTCTGATAGCTATTGAACTTAGACGGTGCAATATGTACCGAAGAAGGGTGGGATGACTATGGTTAAAAATTCACAAAATGCGTTGATTCCTACAAGAAC
>MU772660.1:26327-50730 GCA_026770625.1 Nicotiana glauca | reverse complement strand
AAAAAAAAAAAAAAAAAAACCCTTCCTCCAAGAGGCCAAGTGAGGCCTATTTATAGAATAAAAATAGAGGAAAGTTCAAATTTCAGATTTTATCAAGTATTTCCTCTTTTATTTCAATTGAACCCCTATTATTTGTTAGCTAATCGATTTTAAACCCCTTATGAATACAAAATTAACCCTTTTTCTCCTATCTAGAATGTTCTATTCCATTATTTTTACCCTTTTGCCCCCACTTCTATTTAGTATTCACTGATCTGCCCTTTCATTATGCCCATACTACCCCTGCCTCCTAAGACTTATTACATTTGAACCATTTGTTGTGCCCCAAATTACCCCTGAACCCTAATTAGATTTACTAAATTCCCTATTACCTGTTACCCTTTTACTCCTGACCTATTAGCTATTTTAGGATCAAAATTAATCGAATACTAACAGCTATAACCAACATTATCAATTTAATTTCTAAAACTAACAAGTAACAATTTTAACAACAATTATTTCTAACATATATCAGAATTAAGATTTTAGAACTAATGATTAACAATATTGAATTTTTTTTTTCCAAAACCAGTCAAAAATCAACTCTATTAAACCCTAATTTCTAATCAAATTATTCATCCAAATTTATTAAAAATCTTATTTTTATATCAAATCTGCCATTATCAAAAACAATGTCACTTTTATTTCAACGAACAAAAAAAAATTCAAGATAATAATCAGAAGGTCTTATATCATTTTATCAGAAACAAAACAAAAGAAAACAGATACACGCAAATAAAAGGAAAAACAAAAACAATAGAAAAGAAAAATAGAAAACTTAGCTTTTCTTCTTATTTTCTCGTCAGTCTTGTTTTTTTTTTTGCTTTTTCTTTTCTTCTTTTTCTTTTAAGAATCAATTCCGGCATCCAGGAGGCCTTTTACGGCCTTTTCTTGAATTTTGGGGTCACCGGAGAAGTTTCAGACTCATCTTCGAACTTCTCCAGTGACCTTTAAGGCTTAAAACTTTCAGAAACGGATTGAGGGTAGCACAGAGGTGGTAGGGTGTAATTTTGGGTTTATTTGGGTGAGGTGTCACTCGCCGGCGGTAGGGTTCCGGCGAGATAAATTCGGATATTCGAGACAATAGGGGAAAATTCGAGAAAAAAGGAATGGAGGGGTGGAATAAAGAGGCTGAGGCGGTTATATGGTGTTAAAGGTGTGGTGGTTGGCTTAGGTTGCGTCTCCCGCCGGTAGGGTTCCGGCGGGGTTATGGAGATAATTAAAGGGCGGCTAGGGTTTGGTCAGGGAAGAAGGGGAGATGAAATGATTTAGGGGTGTAACGTTTTGATATATTTTAAGACCTTAGTGAACATTGCGTACTTCGATTTTCGAGCCTTATATTCTATCGTCGGGCTTGAGCTTGATCCATTGGGCTCGAACTTGACCCATCCTGAACTCGGGCTTGAGGCGATCCCTTGAGCCCGTGAAATCAGGCATACTTGATTTCGACCGTATACAGATAGTCCCCGCGTTTCTTAGAGTAAGATGATAAGAAACGATTTGATCCTCGATACTCCGATACCCCGATCATGATATCAATCTCGTGACGTTAGCGACTGAAGTGATTGAAAGGTCGCTTCCGCATAGTTCCCAAGGCCATTAATTGAAGGCGAGTGATGGTCGTCTATTAGCTTTCCCAAAGCGTTAAGGCGACCGCTATAAATAGGTCAATTTCACAACATTTACAATCTTTACTTCTCAAATCTTTCTCAAAACCTCTCTAGCTTCTTCATCTTCTCTGAGTTTAGCCTTTCCTGAATTTGTTCTTGCTACAACATCATCTCGTTCTCTTCTTTCAAATTTCTCAACAACATCAATGGCTAAGTTCCCGAGAAAGAAAAAGCCTCCTCATCACATCTAGCTAGTGGTAGAACGGTGGTTCCACCTCGTATTGAGGAGTGCATTCCCGGGCCATGCGAGCTATCTTTCAATTTCTAGGTCATAAACTTGCATCGGTCCCAGGTCTATGCGAACCCATGTCTCAATACCTCTGCTTGATAACTAAAGACAAACTCGAGCAGGTGAAAAAGGACTTGTAACGACCCGGCCGGTAGTTTTTGAAATTTACTTCCCGATTTCCCATTAACTACTTCCCCTAAGTTCTTTTATGCTATTTTGGTTTGCCGGGATATTTGATGTTAGGATTCGGAGTGTTTCGGGACACTTAGTCCCTAAATGAGAGCTTAAGTGTTGAAAAATGGTCCGTAGTTGGAATATCGTGAAGACGACCTTATAATGGAAATTCGATGGTTCCATTAGCTCCGCTAGGTGATTTCGGGGTTGGGAGCGTGTTCGGAATGTATTTTGGAAGCTTGTAGCTCACTTAGGCTTGAAATGCCAAAATTTAAATTTTTGAAGTTTCCGGTCCGATAGTGAATTTTTGATCCAAGGGTCGGAATGAAATTTCGAAAGTTGTAGCAGTTCCGTCATGTTATTTGTGAGGTGTGTGCAAAATTTCAGGTCATTCGGATGAGGTTCGGGTAGGTTTTTGATCGAAAGTGTGTTTTGTTGGACTTTGAAGTTCTTAGGCTTGAATCTTTGATTAATTCGGGTTTTCGGTGTTGTTTTAGGTGTTTTCAAGGTTGGTACAAGTTTGAAAAAGGTATTATGAGGTATTGGTGTTTTTGGTTGAGGTACCTGGGGCCTCGGAATGATTTCGGGTTGTTAACGGAAGAATTTTGAAGTTAATGCAGCAACTGGATGTCTTTCTTCTGGTATTTCCGCATCTGCGGCTTGGGAACCGCAGATGCGGTGCCACAGAAGCGGCTATGCGGTGCCACAGAAGCGGCTATGTGGTCGCAGAAGCGGCTTGTTCCCTCTTATCTCAGAAGCCGCAAAAGCGGTGCCTTTTCCGCAAAAGCGGAGCCGCAGAAGCGGCTTAGGCATCGCAAAAGCGGAGCCGCAGAAGCGTCCTAGCTATCGCATATGTGGTCCTGTCCCCTTTAGTGAAAAACCACATAAGCGTTTGATCTTCCACATAAGCGGGACCGCAGAAGCGGTCCCTTGTCTGCAGAAGTGGAAATTACTGTTCAGAATATAGTAAAATCGAGGGTTAAGTTTCAAAAGTTGGAAAATCAATTGCGAGCTCGATTAAAGGCGATTTTGAGTGAGTTTTGAAGAGAAGATCATTGGGTAACGTTTCCTTGATCCCCTTTTGTTATATTTCACCATTATATAGTTAAATACATCTTTGGAATTCGAATTTAGGATAAAAAATTAGATAATTTGGGTAAAACTTCATTGGCTAAACTATTGAATTTTGAGTGGGAATTTGACCTCTGATTTGAGAGATTTTTATATGGTTAGACTCGTGAGAGTACAAGGGTTCTAAAAATGTGAAAATTATACGATTCCAAGGTGCTGGCATAAGGGGTATTTTGGTTATTTTACCTATTTTTGCGACCTAACTTTAAATTTAATAGTAAAATCAGTTGTTTGCAATATTATTTATGATATGTAATTGAATTGAATAGATTTGGGCCAATTGGAGTCGGATACTCGTGGCAAAGGCGTGGTTTCTGGTTGATTTCTATACCGGTTCGAGGTAAGTGGCTTGTCTAACCTTGTGTGGGGGACCTTTTCCCTTAGGATTGTTACTTTATATTTGAATGCCTTGTACGTGAGGTGACGAGCTCGTACTTGAGCCGATTGATGAAATCCTGGTTTTTACCTAAGCTATGGAAATTTAGTTCTTCTTCTTATTTGCTTTGTTCTATTTGAAGTTATAACCTTTGCAACCTTTGCTAGATTAGGAAAAAACATGTTTAGCTGATTTGACTGTCTACTTGCTTAAGTTGTTTTGACTGCACTACGTGAAGCATACTAGGCTAGTTCTACATGTTTGTTGTATTTCGTACTTTATTTCTGGGTATATTTTCTGGTTGTGATTGCGAATTTACAAATGGACTACGAATGTGGGATTCCGGTAGCCCCCCCTTGTCTGTTTAATTTGGGACTACGGTTTAGATTCCCGGTAGATCCCTCTGCACTTTTACTTTGGGACTATGGGTTCGATTCCCGGTAGATACCCCCTGCACTTTTACTTTTGGACTACAGGACGGTATCCCGAGAGATCCTTCGATTTGTACATGAGTTGGACTACGGGACGGTATCCCGGGAGATCCACTGGACAGTTGAGGAAAGGGCTACAGGACGGTATCCTGGGAGACCCTCATTGGTATCTTTGACATTGAGTTGTGTTTACTTTGTGTTTACTCTATCTTTGTAGTTGTTATTGCCTCGTTGACCTGCCTTATTTCAGTGCTGTATTTATTATTTTTGTCATATTATTATACTGTTGCTTATTGTATTGCCCTGACCTTCCTTGTCACTACCCAACCGAGGTTAGGCTTGGAACTTACTGAGTACAGCTGTGGTGTACTCATGCCCTTCCTGCGCATGTTTTCATGTGCAGATTATCTAGGTACCTCTACTCAGGCGCAACACCCTTGAGGCGAGGAGATACATGGAGACTTCGAGGTATACTTGCCGCGTCCATAGACCGACTAGTCTCCCTCTTACTCTATCCTTTAGTACTTAGATTTTCTTTCTTCCGGTTGTTAGATATTCTGGAGTTTGGAGCTTTACTATACACTTCTGTAGCCTGTGTTGCCCCTGAGTTTTCATGTTTTGGGAATTGTTTTAGACATGTGATATTGAGTTGTACATGCCGAGTGGCATTCAGTACAGTTTCCTTTTAAATATTTAATTCGGTTTTTCTCTATTTTTCTGCAATTATTATATTTCGGCAATATTTGGCTTACCTGGTCGTGGGGACTAGGTGCCGTCATGACATGTTCACGGTTGGTGAATTAGGGTCATGACAAGTTGGTATCAGAACTCTAGGTTCATAGGAGTCACGGAACACAGGCCGGTTTATTAGAGTCTCGCTGATCGGTACGGAGACGTCTGTATTTATCTACGAGAGGCTATGTAACTGTTTAGGAAAATCTTCATTTCATTTGAATTCCTTGTCGTGCGATATTTTTGACATCAATTGTAAACTTCTGTCTTCTATTATCTCACAGATGGTGAGGACACGTGCTACATGAGATGACCAGGCACCTGCGCCCCCTGCTGTAGCCGTCAGAGGCCGGAGCCGGGGTAGAGGTCGAGGACGCGCACGTGGTGCAGCCAGAGTACCTGCGCGAGCTGCCACCGAGGTACCACCAGCAGATCCAGTCGGAGCCCAGGCACCTGGCACACCTACTACTGCCACTACTACTCCAGCGCTCCGGGAGACTTTGGCTTAGTTCATGAGCATGTACACCACCTTAGCTCTGGCAGGGTTGCTTCCCCTTGCTGCAGCCACATCCCAGGCTGGGGGAGGAGCACAGACTCCCGCCGTCCGCATTCCTGAGTAGCGAGTGCAGGTTGAGCAGGCTCCCGAGATTATTCCCGCACTGCCTGCAGCTCCAGTTCAGCCCGAGGATGGGTCAGCTGCCACAGAGGACGAGCAGCGGAGACTTGAGAGGTTCAAGAAATATGATCCCCCAGTGTTCAGTGGACTAGCATCAGATAATGCCTTGGGATTTTTGGAGGAGTGTCATCGTGTTCTTCGCGTATGTGCATAGTGGAGTATAGCGGGGTTTCTTTCACCGCTTTTCAACTTCGGGGAGCTGCCTATGATTGGTGGCGTACTTATGAGTTAGACAGTCCAGTTGAGGATGCTTCACTGACTTGGACCCAGTTCTTGGATATGTTTATGAGAGAGTTTGTTCCCCAGAGTCTTAGGGATGCATGGTGCGCAGAGTTTGAGCATTTGCGCCAGGGTGCTATGACAGTCTCATAGTATACCATCCGTTATACCAGGTTGGCCAGGCATACACCGGCCTTGGTTGCTACAATTCGAGAGAGAGTCCGCAGGTTCATTGAGGGCCTTATCCCGCCCATCAGGTCTAGCATGGCTCGAGAGTTGGAGATGGACATTCCTTATTAGCAGGTAGTGAGCAATGCTAGGAGGATTGGGGGTATGCTCACCAGGGAGCGAGGGGGGAGAGAGGCTAAGAGGTCCCGAGAGTCGGGCCACTACTATGGTGCCCGTACCCCATCAGTAGGTCGTTATGGAAGAGGTTATTTGGGTCGCCCTGTATATTCAGCTTTACCAGCAGCCGACAGTACTCCAGCTCCGCCTACACCTCAGGAGCCTTACTATGCACCTCCAGTTTCTAGCGCGCCTCCTGCGCGGGGTGCTTCCAGAGGTCAGTCCAGCAGGCCTATCCCCAGCCAGTCACAGCCACCGCGTCCTCCCAGAGCTTGTTTTGAGTGTGGCAATACACGCCATATGGTTAGGGACTGCCCCAGACTTGGCAGGGGTGTATCTTCACAGACTGCTCAGCCACAGCGGGCTCCTCAAAGTTCTCAGGCCATGATCACAGCTCCAGCTACTACCCCACCTGCCCAGCCAACAAGTGGCGGAGGTCGGGGAGATAGAGATCGCCCTCGAGAGAGGGGTCGGGCCAGATATTATTGTATTCCTGCTCGCACTGAGGCTGTTGCCTCCAATTCCGTCATCACAGGTATTATACTGGTTTGTCACAGAGAGGCACTGGTTCTATTCGATCCAGGCTCTACTTATTCTTATGTGTCTTCTTATTTCGCTCCGTATTTGGGTGTGCCTCGGGATTTTTTGAGTGCCCCCGTTTATGTTTCTACTCCCGTGGGGGATTCTCTTGTTGTGGACCACGTTTATCGGTCATGTTTGGTTACTATCTGTGGTTTTGAGACCAGAGCGGATTTATTATTACTCGGTATGGTTGACTTTGATATTATTCTGGGCATGGACTATTTGTCGCCCCATCATGCTATTCTTGATTGTCATGCCAAGACCATGACGCTGGCTATGCCAGGTATTCCTCGTGTTGAGTGGAGTGGTACTTTAGATCACACTCCCAGTAGAGTTATCTCTTTTCTTAAAGCTCAGCGCATAGTTGAGAAGGGGTGTGCCGCGTATTTGGCTTATGTGAGAGATGTTAGTGTTGATACCACTTCTGTTGATTCAGTTCCAGTGGTACGGGATTATCCCGATGTGTTTCTAGCTGATCTTTTGGGCATGCCGCCTGATAGAGACATTGATTTTGGCATTGATCTGTTTCCGGGCACGCAACCCATTTCCATTCCTCTGTATCGTATGGCTCCTCCTGAGTTGAAGGAGTTGAAGGATCAGTTGCAGGAATTGCTTGGTAAGGGTTTTATTCGACCTAGTGTATCACCGTGGGGTGCTCCTGTCTTGTTTGTGAAGAAGAAGGATGGTTCTATGCATATGTGCATTGATTATCGTCAGTTGAACAAAGTTACAGTAAAGAACCTTTATCCCTTGCCTCGTATTGATGATCTGTTTGACCAGCTTCAGGGTGCATAGTTGTTCTCTAAGATTGATTTGCGCTCAGGTTACCATCAGTTGAAGATTCGGGAGCCAGATATCCCGAAGACTGCTTTCAGGACTCGGTATGGTCATTACGAGTTCCTTGTTATGTCATTTAGGCTGACCAATGCCCCTGCAACTTTCATGTTTTTGATGCACAGTATGTTCAGGCCATATCTTTACTCGTTCGTGATTATTTTTATTGATGATATTATGGTGTATTCCCGGAGTCGGGAAGATCATGAGAAGCACCTGAGGACCGTGCTTCAGACCTTGAGGGAGAAGAAGTTATATGCAAAGTTCTCAAAATGTGAGTTTTGGCTGAGTTCGGTGGCATTCTTAGGCCATGTGATTTATAGTGAGGGTATTCGGGTGGATCCAAAGAAGGTAGAGGCCGTGCAGAGTTGGCCCAGGCCGTCCTCAGCTACAGAGATTCACAGCTTCCTTGGCTTGGCGGGCTACTACCATCATTTCATGGAGGGATTTTCATTGATTGCTGCCCCTATGACTAGATTGACCCAGAAGGGTGCCCCATTTTAGTGGATAGAGGAGTGTGAGGCGAGCTTTCAGAAGCTCAATACAGCTTTGACTACAACCCCTATCTTGATGTTGCCTACCGGTTCGGGGTCTTATACTGTCTATTACGATGCCTCGAGAGGTGGCCTTGGAGCGGTGTTGATGTAGGACGGTAGGGTGATTGCCTACGCGTTCAGACAGTTGAAGATACATGAAAAGAATTACCCTGTCCACGACCTTGAGTTAGCTGCCATTTTTCATGCCTTGAATATCTAGTGTCATTATCTGTATGGTGTGCCTTGTGAGATCTATACTGATCATCGGAGTTTGCAGCACTTACTCAAGCAGAAGGACCTGAATATGCATCATAGGAGGTGGTTGGAGTTGTTAAAGGATTATGACATTACTATTTTATATCACCCGGGCAAGGCTAATGTGGTGGCAGATGCCTTGAGTCGCCGGGTAGAGAGTTTGGGTAGTTTGGCATATTTATCAGCTTCAGAGAGGCCGATGGCGATAGATGTTCAGGACATAGCCAGTCAGTTCGTGAGATTGGATCTCTTAGAGCCCAGTCAGGTTCTAGCCTGTATGGTTTCCCGGTCTTCCTATTTGATCGTATTAGGGAGCGGCAGTATGATGACCCTCATTTGCTTGTCCTTCAGGATAGGGTCCAGCGTGGCGATGCCAGAGATGTGACCATCGGGGATGATGGGGTATTGAGGATGCAGGGCCGGATTTGTGTGCTCAATGTTGATGGTCTTCGAGAGTTGATTCTAGCAGAGGCCCATAGTTCGCAGTATTCCATCCATCCGGGTGCCGCGAAGATGTACCAGGACTTAAGGCAGCACTATTGGTGGAGGCGGATGAAGAAAGATATAGTGGTTTATGTGTCTAGATGCCTCAACTTCTAGCAGGTGAAGTATGAGCACCAACACCCGGGTGGGTTACTCCAGCAGATAGAGATTCCTGAGTGGAAATGGGAGCGCATCACCATGGATTTTGTATCTGGACTTCCACGGACCTTGAAGAAGTTTGATTCCATTTGGGTTATTGTGGACCAGCTGACCAAGTCCGCTTATTTTATTCCTGTGTGTACCACTTATTCATCAGGGCGGTTGGCGGAGATTTATATCCGGGAGGTCGTCCGTTTGCATGGTATTCCAGTTTCTATCATTTCGGATAGAGGTACTCAGTTTACATCGCGGTTCTAGAGAGTCACACAGTAGGATTTAGGTACTCGGGTGGAGTTGAGCACAACATTTCACCCTCAGACGGACGGACAGTCTGAGCGCACTATTCAGATTCTTGAGGATATGCTCTGTGCAAGTGTGATTGAGTTTGGAGGGTCTTGGGATCATTTCTTGCCATTGGCAGAGTTTGCTTATAACAACAGCTATCAGTCCAGCATTCAGATGGCGCTGTATGGGGCTTTATATGGTAGGAGGTGTAGATCTCCGGTGGGTTGGTTTGAGCCGGGTGAGGCCAGGCTATTAGGCATAGAGATGGTTCAGGATGCATTGGAGAAGGTTAAGGTGATTTAGGATAGACTCCGTACAGCCCAGTCCATAAAGAAGAGTTACGCGGATAGGAAGGTTCGTGATGTTTCATATATGGTTGGTGAGCGGGTTCTGCTTCGGGTCTCGCCTATGAAAGGCGTCATGAGGTTTGGGAAGAAAGGGAAGCTGAGTTTGAGGTTTATTGACCCTTTTGAGATCTTGAGGCGAGTTGGGGAGACTGCTTATGAGCTTGCCCTACCTCCCAGCCTAGCTGGGGTTCATCCGGTATTTCATGTTTCGATGCTCCGGAGATATCACGGTGATCCGTCGCACGTGTTGGATTTCAGTTCAGTCCAGTTGGACAAGGATCTATCCTATGTTGAGGAGCCACTGGCTATTTTGGACAGGCAGATCAAAAAGTTGAGGTCAAACAACATAGCTTCTGTGAAGGTCCAATGGCGGGGTCAGCTGGCTGAGGAGGTGACTTGGGAGACCGAGCAGGATATGCGCAGCCAGTACCCTCATCTTTTCACTACTTTAGGTATGATCTCTATGCTCGTTCGAGGACGAACGAATGTTTAAGTGTAGGAGGATATAACTACCCGGCCGGTCATTTTTGGAATTTACGCCCCGATGCCCCATTAACTGCTTCCCCTAAGTTCATTTCTGCTATTTTGGTTTGCCGGGACGTTCGGTGTTAGGATTCGGAGTGTTTCGGGACACTTAGTCCCTAAATGAGAGCTTAAGTGTTGAAAAATGGTCCGTAGTCGGAATAGCATGAAGACGACCTCGGAATGGAAATTCGATGGTTCCGTTAGCTCCGCTAGGTGATTTCGGGGTTGGGAGCGTGTTCGGAATGTATTTTGGAAGCTCATAGCTCACTTAGGCTTGAAATGCCGAAGTTTGAATTTTTGAAGTTTCCGGTTCGATAGTGAATTTTTGATCCAAGCGTCGGAATGGAATTTCGGAAGTTGCAGTAGTTCCGTCATTTCATTTGTGAGGTGTGTGAAAAATTTCAGGTCATTCGGACGAGGTTCGGGTAGGTTTTTGATTGAAAGTGTGTTTTGTTGGACTTTGAAGTTCTTAGGCTTGAATCTTTGATTAATTCGGGTTTCCGTTGTTGTTTTAGGTGTTTTAAAGGTTGGTACAAGTTTGAATAAGGTATTAGGAGGTATTTGTATTTTTGGTTGAGGTCCCGGGGGCCTCGGGATGATTTTGGGTGGTTAACGGAAGAATTTTAAAGTTATTGCAACAGCTGAATGACTCTCTTATGGTATTTCCGCATCTGCGGCTTGGGAACCGCAAATGCGGCGCCGCAGAAGCGGCTTGTTCCCTCTTCCCTCAGAAGCTGCAGAAGCGGTGCCTTTTTTGCAATAGCGAAGCCGCAGAAGCGGCTTAGGCATTGCAAAAGTGGAGCTGCAGAAGCATCCCAGCTATCGCATATGTGGTCCTGTCCCCGCATAAATGGGACCGCAAAAGCGGTCCCTTGTCCGCAGAAGCGGAAATGACTGTTCAGAATATAGTAAAATCGAGGGTTTAGTTTCAAAAGTTGGAAAATCAATTGAGAGCTTGGTTAAAGGAGATTTTGAGTGGGTTTTGAAGAGAAGATCATTAGGTAACGTTTCCTTGATCCCCTTTTGTTATATTTCACCACTATATAGTTAAATACATCTTTGGAATTCGAATTTATGATCAAAAATTGGATAATTTGGATAAAACTTCATTGGCTAAACTATTGAGTTTTGAGTGGGCATTTGACCTCCGATTTGGGAGATATTTATATGGTTAGAGTCGTGAGAGTACAAGGGTTCTGAAAATGTAAAAATTATTTGATTCCGAGTCGTTGGCCTGAGGGGCATTTTGGTCATTTTACCTATTTCGCGCCCTAGCTTTAAATTTAATAGTGGAATCAGTTGTTTGCAATATTATTTATGATATGTAATTGAATTGAATAGATTTGGGCCATTTGGAGTCGGATACTCGTGGCAAAGGCGTGGTTTCTGGTTGATTTCTGTACCGGTTCGAGGTAAGTGGCTTGTCTAACCTTGTGTGGAGGACCTTTCCCTTAGGATTGTTACTTCATATTTGAGTGCCTTGTACGTGAGGTGACGAGCACATACTTGAGCTGATTGATGAAATCCCGATTTTTACCTAAGCTATGGAAATTTAGTTCTTCTTCTTATTTGCTTTGTTCTATTTGAAGTTATAACCTTTGCAACCTTTGCTAGATTAGGAAAAACATGTTTAGCTGATTTGACTGTCTACTTGCTTAAGTTGTTTTGACTACACTACGTGAAGCATGCTAGGCTAGTTCTACATGTTGGTTGTATTTCGTACTTTATTTCTTGGTATATTTTTTGGTTGTGATTGCACATTTATATTGGGACTACTGATGTGGGGTTCCGGTAGCTCCCCCCCTTGTCTGTTTACTTTGGGACTACGGGTTAGATTCCCGGTAGATCCCCCTGTACTTTTACTTTGGGACTACGGGTTCGATTCCTGGTAGATCCCCCTGCACTTTTACTTTTGGACTACAGGACGGTATCCCGGGAGATCCTTCGATTTGGTACATGAGTTGGACTATGGGACGGTATCCCAGGAGATCCACTGGACAGTTGAGGAAAGTGCTACAGGACTGTACCTGGGAGACCCTCATTGGTATCTTTAACATTGAGCTATTTTTACTCTGTGTTTACTCTGTCTTTGTAGTTGTTATTGCCTCGTTGACTTGCCTTATTTCACTGCTGTATTTATTATTTCTGTTAGATTATTATACTGTTACTTATTGTATTATTATATTTTGTCTCAGTAGGGCCCTGACCTTCCTCGTCACTACCCAACCGAAGTTAGGCTTGGCACTTACTGAGTACCGTTGTGGTGTACTCATGCCCTTCCTACGCATGTTTTCATGTGCAGATTATCCAGGTACCTCTACTCAGGCGCACCACCCTTGAGGCGAGGAGATACACGGAGACTTCGAGGTATACCTGCTGCGTCCGCAGACCGACGAGTCTCGCTCTTACTCTATCCTTTAGTACTCATGCCCTTCCTACGCATGTTTTCATGTGCAGATTATCCAGGTACCTCTACTCAGGTGCACCACCCTTGAGGCGAGGAGATACACGGAGACTTCGAGGTATACCTACTGCGTCCGCAGACCGACGAGTCTCGCTCTTACTCTATCCTTTAGTACTTAGTTTTTCTTTCTTCCGGTTGTTAGATATTCTGGAGTTTGGAGCTTTACTATACACTTCTGTAGCCTGTGTTGCCCGTGAGTTTCTGGGTTTTGGGAATTGTTTTAGACATGTGATATTGAGTTGTACAGGCTGAGTGGCATTCAGTACAGTTTCCTTTTAAATATTTAATTCGGCTTTTCTCTATTTTTCCATAATTATTATATTTCCGCAATATTTGGCTTACCTGGTCGTGGGGACTAGGTACCGTCATGACATGTTCATGGTTGGTGAACTAGGGTCGTGACAGGACTGTGGTTGGGAGAACAAAGAAGTGGCTATCCCTTCCCCAGAGGAGGATATCACTACTCATGTAAAAGGATACCTAAATGTGTTTACTTATCCTTTCACACTAGGTCCCGCAAATCCAGTAGTGGGTCTTATGGATCCAATCATCCTTGATTTTTGTCATCAGTATTAGGTGATCCTTGGCTAGATCTACCTTTCTTTCTAGCGTATCGTCAAATTACTGTAGTTCTTTTCGGGCAAGGTCGAAAGGGGGTTGCCTATTACACTTGACCATTTGATCAGGCTATATAGCCCTCGCCTCTATCGAGGTGGTTTGATAAAGCTCCGGTGTCGATCCTCAAAGTCGCTATTTTCTAGCATCGATGAGGACAAAGACCAAGGGTGGATGAGCCGGTTTTTTCGAATCAGGACTTCCTATGTGATCCCTATCGAGAGGATGCCATTCCCCGAGGAGTGGAACATGAAATTTAAGTACAATCTTATCGATGATGATCAATATTATGCTTTCTCTATTCTTCCTCAATTTAACTCCTTTTTGATGATGCAGCTACCCCTTGGTTCCCTGGTGCGATTCCGGACCTCGCCGGTTGGGTCCGGCAGCTGGCCTCTACTTCTTCATACGCGGAACGCAATTGACGTGATTTGTCCAAGGGTCGGGAAGCTAAAAATCATGGTGATTTCCATTGTTCATATATTGGTGTTTCTCAGTGAAATACTAACTTTGCTCTTATGCACCTCGGAGACACCATTGCTATGCGGCCACCCTAGCCCGGTGAAGAAGAAATCCCAAAGCCAACCAAGGAGAAGAAAAAGAAAAGGGCTTCGCCTGCGAGTTCCCTGAAGCCCAAGAAAAGTAAGGCTCGAAAGACTAGGGCCGATCCCGTGACCCTATCTGCAGAAGCGGTTTAATATCTTCGGGATGATGAATAGGAGGGAGAAGATGACGACTGCTTATTAGTAGCTCGGAAAAGAGGAAGCACTGAGGCTTCGAGATCCGCCAAACCGGTGATGGTTGATGCAGTTCATTCTCAAACTGAAGAAATCTTAGAGGGGAGTTCGAGCAAAGTCCCCGAGCCATCGGGCGACAAAAGTGCATCTCATCCCGAAGGACATTTGGAGGGCGAGCCCAAGGAGCCTGGTTCCGAGGCCTTCCAAAGAGAAGACAATTTCCCAAGTGAATCACTTAGGATAATTAATGTGGATGAATCGATGCTGGACCCCGAGTTCTCCGATGGGAAATTCTGAGAAGCCCAGGCCATGAGGACTCCTGATGTAGGAACGACCCATGAAGGGAGTGATGTTTTCCGGGAGTGCCTTGCAGGGATCCAAGTTGGTCCTGATCCTAATGCTTTGTTTATCTTTGATGAAGCTCAGAGGCTTCTCAAACAAGTAAGTTTCTGCCTTCATAATTACGCTCGAGTTTCATTCTTGTTTTTTCCAAATCTGACTCCTTTTCTTTGTGTGAAGGCCGTGGTGTTCCATTGACAAGCATTTTCCATATCTCAAACCGAGCTTGCCCGATGCGAAGCCTAACTCAAGAAGCTGGTGGAAGAGAGGGACAACCTCAAATGCCTCTATGTACATAAAGAGGAGGAGGTCAGGGATCTTCGAGTTGAATTGGCGAAGGCTCATCGAAAAGGTAATGTAGCATTTGGGGGTATGTTATGTATTCATTTGATTTAGCAATTAACACTTCAACTTTGCAGGCCCAGTAGAAGGGCGAGCTAGTGGAGTAGCTTCGAGAAGAGCTCAAGGTGAAAGAGGCCGAGACCCTAGGATGGAAGCAAAACATGGACCGTCTCGCCTCGGAGAAAGATACACTTCGGACCCAACTAACTTCGATCGAACTCCAACTTCAAAATGCAAAGGGAAAAAGCTTGGCCCGGAGCCGCAAGATCGAGGAGCTCGAAGCTAAATCTGTCGCTGAGCTTGGGAAGGCCAACTCTGAGGCAGAGGCATTTGTGTCCTCGTATCGAGCTGACGCTGAAGCTGCTAACATTCGAGCACAGGAGATTTCCACTGCAGCTAAAGTAAAATTATCATGTGCTCTTGACCATGCTAGGCAACAATCCCTGAGAGAAATTCTTGATGAGGTGCACGCTCGTGGCTTCGACCTCTCAGCTAATATTGAAAAGGCAAAAACTTTGGATGGCAAGGCTGCCGCTTTACTCTCTGATGATGAAGGTTCTGCTAGTGGCTCTGAGAGCGAAGGAGGCGAGGATGAAGTCATTGAGGAGGAGGTTCCCGAAGATGCGGCTCTCAAAGATGTGGCTCTCGAGGCCGTGGCTCCCAAAGTAGATTAGGCTCTTTTGTTTTTTGTTTTTGTGAAAGTTCCCTTGTGGGCACTGTAAATACCTTTTATGAATATAAGGAATTCTTTTTCTTCCCATCTTCGATTTGTTTTTAATTCTACTTCATCTTCGTTTTGTGAAAAAAATTGATGTTATAACTTCAATGATCGAGCGAGCACTGGCTCAGCCTCAGAGTGGAGCAAACCCTTAGGGTTTTTAATAATAAATGGGTGATCTTTGAACTTATAATGGAATACCTCTTAAGGTTTTTTGATGAATCCTCGAGCTATGCTTAAGTCAATTTGGCGCGACCTCGGGATGATGGGAACCTTAGGTCCGAGTTGAATGAGAATAAGGTCTTAAGTGTATCGACCTTTAAGGCTCACTGAATCGACCCTTATATTCATTTATATCGGCCCTTAGGCTCTTTTTGGTTGGCCCTTAGGCTTTTTAAGTTGTCCCAATTCGGCCTTTAAAACGGCTATAATTTTTCCCTCTTTACGACTAAAAGATTTAGTGAAAATTTCATTATGTCTTAGCATGTGTTTTTCGTACCCATTGGGTTTTTTGAGGGTTCAATTGATTAGAACCCAACTTTTAATCCGTTTGTGTTTGTATAGTTTAATACCTCTTGAGGCCTTTCCGAATGCTGATATTATCGAAGCCTTTAAATTATTCAAGGGCTAATTTTATCGAAGCCCTTTTTTACATGCTTTGACGAGGGTAGCCTTATTTAACCGTTTTTTCAAAGTATTTGAAGGCCTTTAACTTATTGTAGAAATCAAACGTCTCTGAGTCGCATTATTTCGGCCGTAGCCTTCGGGTGTGTCTCTTGGATTTATTTCTCGATAACCTTTCAAACTTATCCGAAAGGTTAGTCCCCGAGTATGATGGACTTGGACTTTGTGTTGAGGTATGCCTCTTTGAGGTCTTATGAATTCGAGTTTAGATATTTGACTGTCGATGGCAGTCCCCGAGTATTCGAAGTATATTCGCATTTTGGCCCTTGAGCCTTTTCTCATAGAATCACAAGTAGGATTTTCATATAGTAGCAAATTTCTTTGAGACACAAAGTGTTTTGATATAGAAAGAATGCTTCTTCGAATAATTGATATATGCGTACATATTTTGCCATTGTGGCTCGGCTATTCTATATGGACACAGTTTATCTGACCGTTTGCCCCATTACAAAGTTTTCCTATCAAGGCCCTCTTTAGCGTGAAGTATTTTCCTCGAAAATATAACCTTCGAGGGTATTCCCCCCAGTATTCGAAGTTGATTGGAAAGAAGCCTTGGATACTGTTGAATTCTGCTTAGGTAGCATATAGTTGTTGCCTCGTTAAAAAGCTTGCCGGAAAAACCCATTTGGGATAAAATCCGATCTAAGGGAAAAAAAATTCAACGCGTGCTTTAAAACCTAAGGTCTTCGTGTATAAGGGTGACCTCGTCGTCTTCGATCAAGCATCTGCAATGTGTTAGTCTTAAATACAATGGGAGAAAAGAGAAGATCATCCCTTAGCAGTAATACCGTTTGAGTAGTGATATGTTCCAGTTGTTTGGCAATTGTTCACCTCCCATAGTGACAAGTTTGTAAGATCCTTTACCGATAACTCCGATGACTCGGTACAGTCCTTCCCGATTTGGGCCTAGCTTCCCTTCATTCGGGTCTCGGGTATTGAGGGTGACTTTCTGTAGAACTAAGTCCCCGATTCTGAAGTGTCAAAGGTTAGTCCTTCTATTATAACATCTCTCAATTTTTTGTTTCTGCGCCGCCATCCGAACAAGTTCAGCTCCTCATTTTTCATGTAGTAGCTCTAGGCTAGTATTCACAGCCTCATGATTTGACTCCTCCGATGCATGTTGAAATCTGGCACTGGGTTTGGTGACCTCGATCGGAATCAAGGCCTCGGAACCGTATGCTTACTAGAACGGGATCACCCCCGTGCTGGACTTCGATGTCATTCAATACGCTCAAAGAACCTCGGGTAGAACTTCTCTCCATTTTCCTTTTGCATCTTCCAGCCTCTTTTTTAGGTTTTGAATGATAGTTTTGTTTGTTGACTCGGCTTGTCCGTTCCCGCTTGGGTGGTATGGCATTGATAAGATCCTCTTTAGTTTGTGTGCTTTGAGGAACTCCGTTACCATGTTGCCGATGAATTGCTTTCTGGTGTCACATACAATTTTGGCAGGTATCTCGAATCGGCACACGATGTAATCCCAGATGAAGTCAATAACTTCCTTTTCTCTAACCATCTCGAAGGCCTATGCTTCCACCCATTTAGAAAAATAGTCAGTCATAAATAAAATGAATTAACTTGGGGTCGTTGATAGAAGGCCGACTATATCCATTCCCCATTTCATGAAAGGCCACAGGGATAGGACCGAGTGGAGTTGCTCTCTGGGGATGATGAGTCATCGGTGCGAACCTTTGGCGTTTATCACACTTTTTAACAAACTCCTTAGTGTCTTTCTCAATGCTATCCCATTAATACCCTACTCTAATAATTTTGCGAATGAAAGACTCAGCGCCGGACTGATTCCCACAAGTACGTTCATGGATTTTTGTAGAACATAATTGTCCCCCGTCTTGGTCCATCGAATGTACTCCTGTACAATGTTCCATCTTCATCTAGTGTGAACCTAGATGCCTTGTTTCATAGAGCCATCGACTCTTTATGATCCGATGTGAATTTTCCATTTTTCAAATATTCAATATACTTATTCTTCCAATCCCAAGTCAAACTTGTAGAATTTATCTCGGCATGACCCTCTTCAACCACATACCTCGATAATTGGATGACAGTCCCCCAAGCGATATCATCTATTTCGACTGATGACCCCAAGTTAGTAAGTGCATCGGCCTCACTGTTTTGTTCTCGAGGCACATGATCTAGAGTCCACTCCTTGAAGTAGTGCAAAGTTACCTGCAGGTTGTCCAAATATCTTTGCATCATATTCTCTCGAACTTCGAAGCTTTTGTTTACTTGATTTACGACCAACAGAGAATCGCACTTGGCTTTAATGACTTCTTCCCCCAGGCTTTTAGCAAGCTAGAGACCTGCAATCATGGCCTCATACTCGGCCTCATTATTAGTCAATCTAGAAGTTTTGATAGATTGTCTAATAGTACTACCTGTTGGTGGCTTTAAAACAATGCCAAGCCCGGACCCTTCACATTCGAGGCACCATCCGTGAAAAGGGTCCATACGCCCGATGATGTACCTGATTTTAGCAGCAGTTCTTTCTCCACTTCGGGTACGAGGGTCAGCGTAAAATTAGCCACAAAGTCAGCTAGTATTTAAGACTTGACGGCCGTTCGGGGTTGATACTCAATATCGTACCTGCCAAGGTTGACGACCCATTTGGCCAACCGACCCGATAGTTCGGGCTTGTGCAAAAAATTTCGAAGAGGATAAGTGGTCAACACACATATGGGATGAAATTGAAAATATGACTTTAATTTTCTAGATGCGCTTATTAATGCAAGTGTAATTTTTCTAAGTGTAGATATCTAGTTTCAGCATCTCCTAGAGTTCGACTTACGTAACAGTCAAGGAACTGCGTACCTTGCTCTTCTCGAACTAGTACCCCACTTACTGCTATCTCGGACACAGCCAAATACAACTTTTCATCTAGCTTTGGTATGTGAAGCAGAGGTGGGCTCGACAAGTATTGCTTCAATTCCTCCAGTGCTTGTTGGAATTCAGGGGTCCATGCGAAATCACTTTTCTTTTTTAGCAAGGAAAAGAACCTCTAGCTTCGATCCGATGACCTCAAAATGAATTGACCCAAGGCGGCTATTCGTCCTATTAACCTTTGCATGGCTTTCACACTATCCATGATTATGATATCTTCGATGGCCTTGATCTTACCGGGTTGATCTCAATTCCCTGATTAGATACCATGAAACCGAGAAACTTGACCGAGCCGACTCCGAAGGCACATTTTTCTGGGTTAAGCTTCATGTTTTACTTCCTCAAGATTTTGAATATTTCTTGCAAATGAATTAAATGGTCCTCTACATGCAAGGACTTAACTTACATATCGTCAGTATGAACTTCCATTGATTTACCTATTTGTTCCTCGAATATTTTGTTAACTAGGCATTGGTACGTGGCTCCCGCATTTTTTAGCCCGAAGGGCATTACATCGTAACAATATGTTCCAAACTTAATGATAAACAAGGTCTTCTCCTGGTTCTCCAAGTTCATCTGAATTTGATTGTACCCGGAGTAGGCTTCGATAAAGGTAAGGATCTCGTGGCCAGCCATGGCATTGATCATGCGATCGATGTTAGGCAGTGGAAAAGAGTCTTTAGGGCATGCCTTGTTTAAATCCTTATAATCTACGTACATTCTAAGTTTGTTCCCCTTTTTAGGGACTACAACTATGTTGGCTAACCATTAGGGTGTTTTACCTCCCGAATAGACCATATTTTAAGAAGTTTAGTTGCCTCATCCTTTATGAATGCATGCTTCACCTCGGAATGGGGCCTCCTTTTTTGCTTTACCGATTTGAACTTGGGGTCGAGGCTTAGCCGGTGTATTGTTATTTCTGATGGGATCCCTGTCATGTCTAAATAGGACTAAGCAAAACAATCCATATTATCGATAAAAAATTGAATGAGTTTTTCCCTGAGTTCGGGGGTTAACCCCGTTCCCAAGTATACCTTTCGGTCGGTCATGTACTCGATCAGTATTACCTGTTCCAGTTTCTCGATCGTTGACTTGGTTGCATCCGGATCTTCGGGAATAACAAAAGTTCGAGGAGTAAGGAAATCCTCTTCTTCTTCTTCTTCTATTACCTGTTCCTCTGATTCGGTCATGGCTGGGGACGGTGAATGTCATTTGGCTGTCTGCTTATCTTTGGTGCTTGATTTCCTTGGTCGAAGGCACTGGTATCAGTATCACCTCATCGACTGCAAACAATTCCTTTGCAGTGTGTTGATCTCCATAAACCATCCTCACACCATCCACTATTGGGAATTTCATCATCTGTTGAAGGGTTGAAGACACTGCAATCATGTTGTGGATCCATGGCCTCGCGAGTAGTGCATTATATCTCATATCACCTTCGATGACATGGAATTTTGTATCTTAGATGGTCCCGACCATGTTCACTGGTAGGATTATCTCCACCTTCGTTGTTTCGCTTGCCATGTTGAAGCCATTTAGGACTTGAGATACAGGTACAATTTGGTCATGTTGGCCGAGCTTCTCTACGACCCTCAATTTGATTATGTTTTTTGAGCTACCTGGATCCACTAGAACACGTTTAACTTGAATTTTATTTAACAAAATAGAAATTACTAGGACATCATTGTGCGGCTCAGATATGCCTTCCGCTGCCTCATCATTGAATGATAAGACGCCCTTGGGCACATAGCTCCGAGTCTATTTTTCTTTGCTGATCGTCACTTTGGTGCGTTTGAACATAGGCCCTTGTGGAACATCGACACCACCAACGATCATATGAATTACATGTTGCGGTTCTTCCTGCTCATTTTTTCTGTTGCATCTCTTTCCCTAAAGTGATTCTTAGCTCGATCACTGAGTAAGGCCTGATATAAGGGTAAGCTAATAGCGAATAAACTTTTCTTCCCCGCCTCTTCCTCTCGAAGATGATCCTCGTTGAACAATCAAGATACTTCGTCCCTCATTTGCCTACAGTCTTCGGTCCTATGGCCATGTGTGCCATGATATTTACATATCAAGTTTGGATTCCTTTGAGAAGGATCAGTTTGTATAGGCTTGGGCCACCTGGTGTCTTTGATTCTTCCAATAGCTGACACGATCCCCGATGCATCTACACTGAAATTATACTTCGACAACCGAGGTGATTCCGTGAGGTCGATATGTTTATCAAAACCATGCTTACTCATAAGTCCCCGAGGATTCTGTCCTCGATCGTTTCTTCGATCGTTCCGAGGAGGATTGTCGCTTGAATCGTTATTTATTCGTTCCGAGCCATACGGCTGATACCGTTCCCTATTTGATCTCGGTTCCCTATCTGTACCCTCGGGGCCTTAACTGCCAATCTATTTGGATGAACTGAGCCTGAGGGGGCTCCTAGCTGGTCTTCCTCGACCCTGATCTTCGACTGATAACGATTGTGTACATATGCCCAAGTCACAGCAGGATACTCAACCAGATTTTGCTTCAACTGTCATGACGCGATCGAATTCCGCTCGTTCAATCCCTGCAAAAGCTTGTACTACCCAATCATCCGAGACAGATGGTAATTCTATTCTGTCCATTTGAAATTGAGATACGAACTCCTTAGCATCTCATATTCCCCTGTCTTATCTTAAAAATGTCAGATTTCATTGTCTGCAACCTTTATGGCCCCGATATGTGCTTTTACGAAGGCGTCTGCTAACATAGCAAACGAATTGATGGAGTTCAGTGGCAAGTTGTGATACCAAATCATGGTTACCTTTGACAAGGTTACCCCAAATTTTTTCAACAATGCTGACTCGATCTCATCATCATTTAAGTCGTTTCCTTTAATCCCACAAGTGTATGAGATAATATGTTCATTAGGATCGGTTTTCCCGTTGTATTTGGGTATATCAGGCATACAAAATTTTTTAGGAATGGGCTTCGGAGCCGCATTCGGAGGGAATGACTTTTGTATGAATTTCTTGGCATCCAAACCTTTCAAGACCAGGGGTGCCCCCTGTATTTGATCAACACGAGAATTATAAGTCTCCAATTTTTTGTCATTATCTTCAATCTTTTTCTCTCCTGACTCGATTCTCTTGGAGAGTTCCTCGAGCATCCTCATAATTGTGGGATTAATCCCCGAGCCATTACCATTTGATCTTTCTGGCACCGGCTCAGTACGTTGAGTGTTTTCTGGTTTGGCTATACTTGGAGTTTTGTGTTGACTTTGAAGCTGAGCGATAGCAACCTGTTGAGCTTGTACCATCTCAAATATTACTTGGAGGCTGATTCCCCCATCTTCTATACCCTGTGTTCCTTGGCCTCCCGATCGTGCTTTCCTGCGTACACTTCCTCCGGGGTCTGCGCCTAAATCCGCATTCAAATCAATGTGTGAACTAACATCAACTGGTTTCATATTTGGCACTTCTTGAGGGTTAATCAGCGATACACCGACCCCTATATTATTTTTTTCCCCATGAAATCCAAGATCATCATCGCCGTGTATGGGTGTATTTTATGATTTTGACATGTTTTAACCCGAGAACAAAAATTCTTGACAAGAACAAGTGGTGAAAATAATGTGTGTTATCAGAATCAGTACTGATATAATCACTATTATCTTTAGCCCCGCGATGGGCGCCAAACTGTTTACCTCGAAAATATGAGTAACAATTAAACTTGTTTATGGTTTTAAAAATACGTGATTTAATTCAATACTAATTAATAACCAAGAAATATAACGTGCGAATGAATGAAGTAAATTAAATCAAACTAGTGTACAAGCCAGTCTCGGCCTCGAGCTAAGGCGGCCTCGAGGTACGTCAAGAATAATAAAATATGAACAACAAAGCTAAAGGACATTTCTGATGAAATATGAGCAAGAAAGTATATTCTTTGCTAATTATTAATTGTGGTTACAAATGATTGGAGTCCTCTTTATATAATAGGGGATACATAAATAAGGTATATTTCTATTTACGGTAAGGAATCTTATTTGCACAACTATCTAACCGGCTAGTACGGATTCGTACTAAATCGTACAAATCTATTCCAGAATTTACGCCATGATCTTGGGGACGTGGCGGAATCTTGCTCTTTCTGTTATAAACTCATAATGGCATTATCTCGGGGTCGGTCTCACACGGCTTCGCCGCTCATTGCGTACGTCGATCTTTGAACCTTATATTCTGTCGTCGTGCTCGAGCTTGATCCATCGGGATCGAACTTGATCTATCTTGAACTCGAGCTTGAGGCGATCCCTCGATCCCGTGAAATCAGGCATACCTGATTTCGGCCGTATACGAGTGTAAACAATTACTAAAATGTTTTGTATTTACTTGGGACCATTGATACACTACAATATTTCGTAATCACAAAAATATTTCGTAAACACTAATTTGCTTTTAGGGGTGAATTATTTACTAGTAATGAGATGGAGTAGGTTCGAAAAAAGTGGAATATATGGAAGATTCTTATTGCAGAATTGGATTAGTTTGAATTGAGATTTTTGATCAATTGATCTATCAAATTGTACATCAATGGGAAATTCTTATTCTATCAGATTTTTGCAATAGAGTACCAATTTCTTTTTAACTTGTAATCCAGTAATCCAGTATTCTGTATCAAATTAGTGCGTTATTTCTATTTAACTACACCTCGATCAGATAAGTTGGGTGGCTACATTGCGATCTTCATTATTTAGATTTGGATTTCTTTATTGAATCGCTGGTTGCCAACTAACAACTCCATTTTTTATCAAGATTAGTTTTTGTGTATGTGCGTTGCACATTTATTCTGCGTCTATCAGTAAAAAGTATGAAATATAGAATAAAAATGAATTATATGTAATAATAATAAATAAGAGTCTATGAAGCTTTGCTTTTCTTATAATCGGTGATCACGCCCAACTATGCCCTCTAAAAAGGACTCTGCGGACGTTGCAAATATAACCCAAGTCTTACGCCCAGGATCGAATCCACAGAGAGTTAACCTATCAATCACTATCTTTAGACCCACTAACTCTTCTGAACCAGCTTTCCAAATATTTGAATCTCAGTTGAATGTTTCTTTACCAACTACGCTTGTAAGTAAACTAAACAGCTGTAAACTAAACAACTAAGGTTGTAAACAATAATGAGAAGAAGCTAAGGCAATGATTTCCCCTATTGATGAAATCCCTTCTATTTATGCTCATACAAATTTACCAACACATCTCTATCAATCATGAACGCTCATCTTACCGTAAATCTCTTCCGAGTAATCACAGTAATATACTAAATGCACTTTCCTGAGATACAATAGCTTACTTTATTTAGCACAATTCACTTTAGATTATACCCAAGGCTTCGTTATCCCTAATCCCTCCTTTAAACCCGCAATTATAGATTCCTCTTATACTTTGGGAGTGGTGTTGTTCAACAATAACCTAAATATGCACTCTTTTCCAAGTTATGCACACTAAATAGGCACAGCTAATTGAGGATCCTGTCAATTAACTACAACAAGCACAAAGTTGAACAAATAGAGATTAAACTAGCAATTTGTATTCACA
>MU772660.1:0-25950 GCA_026770625.1 Nicotiana glauca | reverse complement strand
TCACATAAACAAGAAGTTCATTCCCCAACAGGTTCCATCAAAATCTTAGACAAAGGATTTAGCTACTCATGGCTATGGGAAAACAAACTAAGATAGAATTCATCATAACTAGCAATAAAAATCAAAGAAAAAAAATGTTTTTGGTATTCTCTCCCAATAGTTTTCCTTGCCAAGATACTCTAAAAAATAATACATGCCTCTCTTGGGCAAAGTCTAGTGTTTAAAATAGGGTTTTGAGCTAAAAATCCCGTATTTTGTACTTTAGTCCCTGAAATTTCCGTCTCCTGCCGCGGTTCTACCGCGGTCGCGGTCAAACCGCGGCCAAACATGGCCTCTGATTCTTCAATTGTCTGCGTCTGCACTCTACCGCGGTTCTGCCGTGGTTGCGGCGAAACTGCGGTTTTTCACCCTGTTCCGTTTGAAATTTGAAAAAATGTAAGACATGAAAGTTGTAGCGCTTTGAGTTATATTTTCAACTATATATTATGGAGCCAAAATGGAGTTCTGAGCAAAACGTTATGTCCAATTTACTATACAGTGCACAATATGCCTCCTTGAGTCTTCGTTTTGTTGTTTTATCATCCGTTGATTCCCGAATACGATCCCGGCTTAATTCCTTGAGCTTTTACTCAGACTTCAAAGCTCCAAATCACTTGAATTAATTCCACAACATCTATATAACTCGGAATCAATCCTACAAGGCATAAAACACACCGTTAGTGCAAAATACTAGCTATTAAAGTGCAAACTCAACTAAAGTGCAGTAAATTAGAGTGTAATAATTGACTAAAATACATAATTATAGCCTATCATCAATCAGCCCGTAATGCCTCCCTTCATTTGCTTGCCTCCTTTCAGCTCAGAATGCCTAATGCCTATTATTTAATGCTAGAAGCTAACCATCATAAGCTCACCCTTCGGGATATAGATATAACATTCATTTAAATGAAAATTAAATGTTACTACATTGATGCAATAGTTGAATTCAAGTAATTGAGTATCTTTTGAACTAACAAAGACGCAGATTTTTAGATGAGTTAGCTCAGTTGTATTTGTAACTATAAATATTTTATTATAATATGATATAGTGATATGTCATGTTGTTGTATGGGATAATTATGTTAAAAATTATCTTGAGTTGTAGAATAAAAGTTGATGAAATGTGTAAGTTTTCAAAAATAATTATTGTTGGTCCTATCGTAAAAATAGAATCTAACTGCTATATTTTGATTAATCTATTGTTTCTTCCTTTGGAGAGAGTCTTCGTTCTCTGTCTCAAGCACATAATCATCAATAACAACAACAACAATCCAATATAATTCTACAAGTGAAATTTGAAGAGGGTAATATGTACGCAGACCTTACCCCTATCCAGAGGGTAGAGAGGCTGTTTCCAGGAGACCCTCGGCTCAAGAAATCAACAAGAGACGATATATTAATATCATCAATAGACTCATAATAAAATCACAGCAATATAAGAAATACAAAATAGATGGATGGTATAGTAATAACCAGCAGCTAAAGCCCTGCATCAGTAGATGACCAGTAGCATCCTAAGACTAAACCCTAACTGGCTAGTCTCACTCTAGTGTGCCGTAGAAATATTTACAACTTCCCTAACCTACAACCTTAATGCTCGACCTCCACAATTGCTTGTCAAGGGCCATGTCCTCAGTAATCCTAAGTCGCGCCATGTCTTGCCTGATCACCTCTCCCCAATACTTCTGAGGTCTCCCTCTACCTATCCTCGTGCCCACCACAACCAGTCGCTCACACCTCCTCACCGATGCATCAATGCTCCTCCTTTAAATGTGCCAAAACCATCCGAGTCTTGCTTCCCGCATCTTGTCCTCCATTGGAGCCACATCCACCTTCTCCCGAATGTCTTCATTCCTAATCTTATCCATCCTTGTATGCCCGCACATCCACCTCAACATCCTCATCTCTGCTACTTTTATCTTCTGGATGTGTGAGTTCTTAATCGGCCAACACTTAGTCCCATACAATATGGCAGGCCTAACCACTGCTCTATAAAACTTACCTTTTAGTAACGGTGGCACTCCCTTGTCACACAGGACTCCCGACCCTAACCTCCACTTCATCCACTCCACCCCTATATAGTGTGTGACATCCTCGTCGATCTCCCTGATCCCCTGAATAACCGATCCAAGGTACTTGAAACTACCCCTCTTGGGAATGACTTGAGAGTCAAGCCTCACTTCCACTCCCGCTTCTGTCGGCCCGACTCCAAATTTGCACTCGAGGTATTCCGTCTTCATCTTGTTCAACTTGAAACCTTTAGACTCAAGGGCATGTCTCCAAACCTATAGCCTCTCGTTGACGCCGTCTCGTGTCTCGTCAATTAGAACAATGTCATCAGCAAATAGCATGCACCATGGCACCTCACCTTGTATATGATGAGTTAGTGTATCCATCACCAGGGCAAATAGGAATGGACTAAACGCAGACCCTTGGTGCAACCTCGTAACAACTAGAAAATGCTCGGAGTTGCTTCCTACTGTCCTAACCCGAGTCTTAGCTCCAGCAAACATGTCTTTAATCACCCTAATGTAGGCAACCGAGACCCCTTTATCCTCTAAGCAGCTCCATAAGACCTCCCTAGGCACCCTTTCGTACACTTTCTCCAGATCAATAAACATCATGTGGAGATCCTTCTTCCTATCCCTGTATTATTCCACCATCCTCCTAATAAGATGGATAGCTTCTGTGGTAGATTGTCCCGGCATGAACCCGAACTGGTTGTCTCAAGCACATAATCATATATGTGAATTCTACATCTGAATATACGGATGTTATCTTCTCATGAAAACATAAAATATATTTGATTTGTAGACAAAATGAAACTATACAAATAGTTAACATCCTTGTATATTCTTCTAAGTAGGGCTATAACTTTATCTACTTTATATTCTCCAATCGTTTAATAAATGAAGCCTTAAATTAGTATTTTTGACAAATTTTATTTCATCTATACTCTCATGTGATCACATTATTGCTAGTACCTTAATATATCTTCATTTTTCGTATTTGATTGATTGTTTTGTTCATATCAATCACAAAGAGTTAAAATTAGTTAAGTGCATTAATATACTATATGTCGATATTTCTTACTTTTTCGCTTTAAATTTGTAGCAGCAGTAGTCTTTGCAAGACTTACAATTTTTAACTTTTACAGCACGCACATATTAATAAGATTTGTACTTCAATTCAACAAAATATATGCCATTTGTCGATTTTATGAAGAAAAAAACACATCTTTATCTTTTTAGAAATTACTTAATATTGAAATTTAAATTTTTTCCTTAACTATATGACTTGTAGGGATCCACTTGATATAAAAGGAGAGAAAATTAAAACATGTGGACCCGGGCACACACTCATATAAGAGGATAATTTTGTACTTACGTGTCAAATGTCTTATAAAAATTGCATGCTTAAGCGTGTGGTTCGTTCTAGTACTTGACCAGTTTACCTTGATCCTCATTGTCAAAACCTCACCAGAATACCTTTAAAAAGAAATTATGTATAAAAAATTAAATGAAATGACTATTTAAGGAGCCAAGTGATTATAAAACATGTTTGGGGACTAATTTGAAAGCTAGCTCCTTACAGTTGTATGTGGATTACTTTCTTAGTTTGTTTTCGAAGAAAATTATCAACGTGTCAAAACTTTGTATAATATTTTAATTTCTTTTTTTTTTCACGTTGTATACGGTCAAAACAGGGCTTTGTATGACTAATCGAGACTGGAACATGATAGGTTAAGATTTAACCTCGTGTTGTATTGAACCATGGCGCAAATTAAAGTTAGATCGCTGAGCTCGTGACCAAGAGACCGATCAAGATCGAGATCGGCCAAGATCGAGGCCGAGCAAGATAGTGATCGAGTGAGATCGAGGGAAGCTTACCGAGCCAAATAACGGAAAGCCGAAATATCCGCAATCGGGCGAGGATCACGGCGAAAATTCCGGCACGTATCAAGAAAAGGCCGATTAATTAGCTAATCATGAGATTTATTACCTCATATAGAATTGTATCAAGAGTAGGACTCCCCTACTATATAAAGGGGGTCTGATCATTTGTAAAACACATCATTCTTACGCAATACAAAGAAATATACTATCATTTTCTAGCTTTCATTATCTTGTTACTCTGTTCATAAGTCAGTTGAAACATCTTTGGTTCAAGGGTGACTGAACTCGAGGGCCAAGGCTATTCAATTTGTGTGGTTTGCATTTATTCTTTCATCGTCAATTTCAATATTAATTTATTCTTCTTAATTTGTACTAGTGATATCACGTATCCTTAAAATTGCGTATAAATTTAATTTTTATCTAATTTTAGGGTAAAACAGTTTGGCACCTACCGTGGAGCTAAGAAAAATAGTGGTTACCTGGTACAAACTTTCGTGACACACATTATTTTACACTTGTTCTTTGAAGTAACTTTGATTACATGACTAAAAAATATCAAACTCTTAGTCAGCATCTCTACACGTTAACAATGATTTCGGCCACCACGGCAAAAATGATAACATAACACCAGGAACGATGTACCTCTGGTTGGCCTCGATGGAGTTCCGGCTGTAGATCAAATCGATGACAGTTCACATGTATCCATTGATAACTAGGGATTTTGACGTGTTTTATGCTCTTTTTTGCTTACGCTTTGATTATAAATTCTTACAAAATAGTCCCAAAAGGCTTATAAGTTGTGCTTGATTGCAGGTTTGATCGACAAAGTGAAGAAGTGTCAAAGATTGGCTCAAAAGGAGTGAAACCTGCTCAAGTACCAAAGACAAGGCAAACTAAGGACAAACACACCTAGTGTGGCTGCACTATACTTTGTGCGGCCCGCACTAGGGGGATTCAGAGAACTGGAAAAACAAGCTTCAAGACAGTGCGGCTGCAGCCGATCTTACGGTCCCCACTGAAGGCTCTGCGGCCGCACAACCATTATGTGCGGCCCGCGGAAGAGAGGATCAGAGAGATACTATGTGCCAAGGTCCAAGACATCGCGGTTCGCAGTCATGTTTGTGCGGACCGCATTGGGAGTCCATTCTACGCGATCCGCGGGGCCTGAGTTCAGAGAGCCAAGACTTCAAGTCCAAGAGCCTAATGCTTCCGCAATCCATTTTTTGCGGCCCGCACTGACCCCGCAGGGGCATTTTTGTCCAGTTTTTCTAGCCTAGTATAAATAGAAACTTTTTTCCATTTTTAGGGTATCAGTTAATTTAGAACAACAGCCGCGCTCGTGAGAAGCCATTTCTTATCCATTTTTGGCACTTTTGCTTAGTTTTAATTATTGAAACTCTGTATTTATATTAGTAATTAATTAATATGTCTTTCTCTTCATCTATTTCTCTATTTTTTATCTTCAAGCATGAGTAGCTAAACCCATTAGCTAGGGTTGTAACTCAACCCTAATATGAGTAATTGATGGGTGTTATGATTTAAGGTTAGATTGATTATGGGTGTTTGTTATTTGGGTCAATTTTATGGTTTAATTTATAAATTAGTGGTTGCAAATACTAGTTTGTGCTAAGTTGACTTGACTCTTCTTAAGAAAGAGAGCCTAAGTCTCCAAAATTGACTCAACAAGGAATTGGGATGGATTCAAGAGATTTGATAGTCCCAATTAAAGGGTTAAACCTCGAGAGAGTAATTACCCGACTTGAACCCTAGTTGCTCGGGCAAATATGCATACCCAATTGATCTTGAGAGAGTCAATTGGGAAAAACCACTCTTTCTACCGAGAGGTGTAGAGTGGGTAGTATTGAGTAACGGTTATAACATATTTCCCCAATCATGTCAATCGTACCTTAGATGTAATTATACCCGTCAATTGACTACCTAGGTGAAGGTCACTACCATAGAGCCCTTTATACTATTAGATACAAATTGTAGCAATTTAATCTTAGCATAATCTAGTTTCAATCTTAATTTGTAGTTTAATATTAGTAGTTTTATATAGAAAAACCAAAAACGAATGGAAGGTCAATTAAGAGCATACACACAATCCTAAGCTAAATAGATACTCGACTCCAATCCTAGCTGTCTATGGAATCGATCCCGACCCACAAATCGGGTAAAATCTATTGCGACCCTCTCTCGCTACTTTTTAGTGGTGCGGAGTTGGCAGCGATCAACTTTTTGGCGTCGTTGCCAGGTAGCTAGCGGTTTTGGCTATCTATTTATTTAGTTTTGTGTATTATTCTTCTTTCCTTCTTTTTTACTTACTTGTTTGTGTCACTACTCAGGTACCAATATGGCATTGAAAAACACTAGTGACTCTCTTGGAAACGTGATAGTGGGGGAGGAGGTAGTTGATTTCGAGAAAGATGAGGTGCCTCCTGCACCTCAAGGACAACGGAGAGGCTGGAATGCCAATGCTAATCCAAATGATAGTGGCTCCCAGAGTATTACCGAATCAAAGGTATGCTATTGTTCCTCCCCGAATCCGGACGGGGAATTTTCAAATAACTAATGTGATGTTGACCTTGCTCGAGCAACGTGGGTATTTCACGGGCGCCTCCGATCAAAATGGCTACAAGCACCTCAAGGGGTTAGTAGATACATGTTGGGGGAGCAAGCAAACGAATGTGTCAGAAGATGCTCTTAGGTTGAGACTTTTCCCATTCTCACTTTGGGGGGAAGCATTGGATTGGTTAGAGAGACTCCCTAATCATTCCATCACAACTTGGGATGAGTTGGCGGATAAATTTATTGCTAAATTCTTCTCACCCGAGCACATGGCGGCACTTCGAAATGAGATATTGGCTTTCAAGAAAGAACCTACGGAACGTTTGCATGAGATTTGAGAGCGGTTTAGAACAATGGTGAAAGAATGCCCAAACAACAATATGACCGAGGCAATGATCAACAAACCTTCTATCAGGGCATCAATAATACAAATCAATGCATAGTCAATCAATTGGCTGGGGGAAATTTTATGAAGCTTTCTTATCACGAAGCTTGCGAGATTCTTGATGAGATGGCCAACATTTCTTCGGCATGGCAAAGTAGGGCCAATGTTCCTCAAGGCGACCCTACGGTTATTCATTTACGTAAGGAGTTACACGACCATGGGCAAGATATAGAGGAGTTGATGACTACTATGGATCAATTGGCTAAGGCACAGTTGCAACAAGTCTAAAACCCTCGCCAAGTGAATGCTATGGAAGGTTTTAGTATGCTTACCAACAAGAGAAGGCAAAAAAGGAAACAAAATCAAGGGAATTCTAAGCAATTTGGGGATAATTGTGATGGGTTTCAAAATGATGGCTATGATGAGCAAAATGAAGAGGTACAACATGTTAACAACTATCAAGGAAATAGAGGCAACTCTTCAAATCAACAATGGCGACCCCAAGGAAATTGGGGCAATCAACAATAAGGTGGTGGTAATTGGAACAATAACAATCAAGGCGGTAATTTAGGGAACAACAATCAAGGCAACCAAGGGAATTGGAATGGTAATAACAACAATTGGAACAACAATGGTCAAGGCGGGTGAAACAACAATGGAAGCCAAGGCAACCGGGGCAAAGATTTCAAAGGCCCCCGATGTACCAACAACCGAACAATTCACCTCTGTTTCAATCTCAAGGATCTAGTTCTTCGGGTAATGATATGGGAAGAATATAAATGATGTTTGAATAAATGATGAAGAAGAACCAAGATTCCGATGCTCAATTGGCTTCCCATAATACCTCTATCCGAAACTTGGAGGTGCAATTAGGCCAAACCTCTCAATCGTTGAATACTCGCCCTAAGGGTGCTCTACCAAGTGACATGGTAGTGAACCCAAAGGGTGGAAACAATCATGTGATGGCGGTTACAACAAGAAGTGGGAGAGGCGGTGATGTGCATGCCTCGAAATATAAGCAAGTTGTGGATAATGATGTTGAGTTGCGGGAAAATGATGAACCTTTGATAGTTGAAGATGTGGTTGAGAATGAGTTGAACAATGAGTTAAGGATTGACATTAATGAGGCCGAGGTGGAAACTCAAGATGCCGTGAACCCGTCTAGGGAACACGTGATTGACATGCCTGAACCGGTGGTGCCCAAATCCAAGGCACCTTTCCCTAGGCCACCTCCGCCTTATCCTCAACGGTTATCAAAGCAAAAGAGTGACAATCAATTCAAAAAGTTCATTGATATGATGAGAAGCCTTACAATCAATGTGACTTTGGAGGAGGCACTTGAACAAATGCCGAGCTATGCAAAGTTCATGAAGGATTTAGTCACAAAGAAGCGGTCGATGGATTGTGAAACAATAAAAATGACTCATCAAGTTAGTGCTATCGTACATTCTATGGCCCCAAAACTTGAAGACCCCGGAGCTTTTACTATCCCTTGCATTATTGGAGGTGCGGATTTTGCCAAGGCCCTTTATGATTTGGGGGCTAGCATAAATTTGATGCCTTATTCGGTCTTCAAGACTTTGGGAATTGGGCAAACTAGGCTAACCTTAATGAGACTTCAAATGGCAGATCGTTCGATGAAGCGACCTTTGGGCATAATTGATGATGTGCTTGTCCGGGTGGACAAGTTTATATTACCAGTCGACTTTGTCATTTTGGATTGTAAAGTGGACTTTGAAGTCCCAATTATTCTAGGGAGACCTTTCCTTGCAATGGGGAATGCATTGGTTGATGTCGAAGCGAGTGATCTAACTTTCTGAGTGGGGGATGAGAAGGTCGTCTTCCATGTTTGCAAATCCATGAAGCAAACCAATAGCACCGAGGTGTGCTCATTTGTGGACATTATCACAGCTGTGATAGTGGATGACACAAGTTCTATGATTAATCTGGAGGATCCCCTTGAGGCTGTGCTATTAAATCTTGATGGCAATAATGATGCAAGCAGAGTGGAGTGTATCAATGCATTACATGGGATGGGCTCTTATTTCTATGAGCCGAGAAAATTGTCTTTGGATCTTGAAAATTGGAAAACCCCACCAACCAAACCATCAATTGAGGAGCCACCAGTGTTGGATTTGAAGCCACTTCCTCCACACCTCAGGTATGAATTCTTGGGCCCTGATTCTACTTTACCAGTTGTTCTTTCTTCTTTCCTTACTAACATGCAGGTTGAGGCCACTTTGGAGGTGCTTCAAAGGTGAAAAAGGGAAATTGGATGGACTCTGGCGGATATTCAGGGAGTAAATCCCGTATTTTGCATGCATAAAATTATCTTGGAGGATAATGCAAGGCCTTCCTTAGAACATCAAAGGAGTCTCAATGAGGCAATGCAAGAGGTGGTGAAGAAAGAAGTGATCAAGTGGCTAGATACAGGTGTGGTGTATCCAATCTCCGATAGCTCATGGACTTCTCCGGTGCAATGTGTGCCAAAGAAGGGTGGAATGATTGTGGTGACAAATGAAAACAATGAACTTATTCCCACTCGGACCATTACTGGGTGGAGAGTTTGCATGGACTACTGGAAGCTAAATAAAGTGACATGCAATGATTATTTCCCGTTGCCATTCCTCGACCTAATGCTTGATCGCCTTGTGGGGAGAGCCTTTTATTTCTTTTTGGATGGCTACTCGGGGTATAATCAAATCTTAATCGCCCCGGAGGACCAAAAAAATACCACATTCATCCGCCCATATGGTATATTTGCTTTCTCCCGGATGCCGTTCGGGTTGTGCAATGCCCCGGTGACCTTCCAACGATGCATGATGGCTATTTTCACCAACATGGTGGAAGACATTTTGGAGGTCTTTATGGATAATGTTAGTGTGGTTGATGATTAATTTGAGGAGTGTTTGGGGAATTTGGATAGAGTCTTGGCCAGATGTGAAGAAACGAATCTCGTTCTTAATTGGGAAAAATGCCACTTCATGGTTGAAGAAGGCATAGTGTTGGGTCACAAAATTTATATGTATGGGATTGAAGTAGACAAAGACAAGATTGAGGTGATTTCAAGGCTCCCTCCCCCCAATTCTGTCAAAGGGGTGAGGAGTTTTCTTGGACATGCGGGGTTCTACCGGCGGTTTATAAAGGATTTTTCAAAGGCTGTGAATCCCCTTTGCAAGTTTCTAGAGAAAGATGCTAAGTTTGTGTTTGATGAGAAATGCATGGAGGCCTTCGAACTTCTCAAGCATAAGTTGACCACTACCCCAATCATTACCGCACCGTGTTGGAGCTTACCTTTCGAGCTCATGTGCGACGCAAGTGACGTTGCAGTTGGGGTAGTGTTAGGTCAAAGAGTGAACAAAATGTTCCATCCCGTGTACTATACAAGCAAGACTATGAATGAAGCTCAAAGGAACTACATGGTGACGGAGAAGTAATTGTTGGCTATTATGTTCGCCATGGAAAAATTTTGGCCATATCTTATGGGGGCCAAAGTCATAGTGCACACCGACCATGCCGCCCTTAGGTATTTTATGACCAAGAAAGATTCCAAGGCAAGGTTGATGAGATGGGTGTTACTTCTTCAAGAGTTTGATTTAGAAATAGTGGACCGGAAGGGTAGTTAGAACCAAGTTGCGGATCATTTGTCCTGCTTGGAGGAGGAAGGAAGGCCGTGTGATGGCCTAGAGATCAATGATACATTCCCCGATGAGCAAATACTTTTTGTGTCGATGTGTGATATGCCATGGTTTGGGGACATTGCTAATTTCATTGTGACTGGAATCATCCCGTGTGAGCTCTCTTACAACCAAAGGAAGAAGCTCAAACGGGATAGTTTGGACTTCTATTGGGATGAGCCATACTTGTTTAAGATTTGCATGGATGGTGTGATTCGAAGGTGTGTCCTGGAGGGTGAACAATTGAGTATTTTGGAGGCTTGTCATTCCTCATCCTATGGAGGCCATCATGGAGGGGTGAGAACGGCTTCGAAAGTTTTGAGTTGTGGTTTTTATTGGCCAACCTTGTTCAAAGATGCAAGCGATCTAGTAAAAATATGTGATCAATGTCAACGAGCGGGCGGGATTTCCAAGAAAGATGAGATGCCTCTAAACATAATTCTCAAGGTTGATATCTTTGATGTATGGGGTATCAATTTTATAGGCCCTTTTGTTAGCTCATGTGGTAACACTTACATTCTTGTAACGGTTGATTATGTGTCAAAATGTGTTGATGTCGTGGCCTTGCCCAACAATGAAGCTAGGAGTGTGGTGGCATTTCTAAAGAAGAGCATTTTCATAAGGTTTGGTACACCTCGGGAAATCATTAGTAATAGAGGATCGCATTTTTGTAGTAGAGCTTTTGATGCCTTACTTTCCAAGTATGGTGTCAACCACAAAGTCTCTACACCTTATCATCCTCAAGCAAGTGGCTAGGTTGAAGTATCTAACAGGGAGATCAAGAGCATTTTATCCAAAACTGTCAATGCCAATAGGACCGATTGGCCTAAAAAGTTAGATGATGCTCTATGGTCTTACCGAACCGCTTACAAGACCCCAATTGGTATGTCACCGTACCGGTTGGTGTTTGGAAAAGCATGTAATCTACCAGTGGAGTTGGATCATAAGGCCATGTAGGCTTTGAGGAAGCTTAATCTTGAATGGGATGTTGCGGCTAATCTTCGTGTTGAACAACTCAATGAACTTGATGAATTCTGGTTACATGCATACTCTAGTTCTTCCTTGTATAAGGACAAGATGAAGTACCTTCATGACAAATATGCTCGTGGAAAGGAGTTCAAAGTTGGTGATTTGGTACTCTAATTCAATTCTCGTCTAAGGTTGTTCCCGGGAAAGCTGAAATCAAAGTGGAGTGGGCCATTTGAAGTTGTATGTGTGACCCAGTTTGGTGCTCTAGATTTGAAGAACAAAAGTGGTGAATTTTTTAGAGTGAATGGGCACCGTGTCAAGCATTATCTTGGGAAGTTTGATGATAGCCATGTGGTGGCTGTTATTCATTTCAAATGATGTGATGGTAACCCGCGTCGTGCCGTGACGTTAAATCAGACGCTTCTTGGGAGGCAACCCATGTGTTTTTCTTTTTGATTTCTTTGATTTTCTTTGTCGTATAGGATTGATTTTTGGGATAATTGGTTGTGAGATGTTGCAGGATTTAGTTGATACTGTGCAGGACATAATTGAACAAATTGCACAGTCTTTGAAGTTTCCAGTGCGGCCGTACTACACTTTGTGCAGCCCGGACTGGCAAAAGGTGAAACAAAGTGCTCTATGAAGTTTTCCACCACGACCGCAGTTGATTTGATGCGGACCACGGCAGACCATCGCGGTCGCGGTCCATTTTGTGCGGACCACGGTGGGTAACTGAGCTGGAATTGAACAAAGGTAACCAGTGCAGATCGCGGTCCATTTTGTGCGGCCGCACTAGTAGGTGAGTATGGGCCCCAGGGGTTTTTCTATAAATAGACCCCAAGGGCCTCCTTTTACCCTTTTCGCAAACTTGAACCTCAGAGCATCTTGTTACTGTTCACTATCTTCCCTAGACCATAATTCTAGATTAACAGTGATTTAATGCACTTCATCTTCAACATTTGGTAACATTTCACTCAAGTCTTCTTATTTTAATTGTGTAATTGCATGTTATTTTCATTTCTCTTAGCTTGTAGTTCTTCTTCGCCCCTTATTTCTCTATTGTTAGATTAGGTTAGTTTAAATGGTACTTTTTGTGGATTTGGTGAGTATAATGTGCTGGGTAATTGAGTAGGGACCCTAATTAGGTGAAACATTGAACTTAAGAACAAAAATCCCAAAACCCTAACTCAGTGCCACGTCTGTGCACCCACCATGGATAGCGGTCGTGTTTGTGTGATCCGGGATGGCCTCAATGCGGCTGAATTACTACTTTGTGCGGACCGCAGTGGTGAGATTCTGAGAGATTGTTTTTAGGACCTTATACCTTTGCGGACCGCGGTCGTTCTTGTGTGGTCCGCGGTGGTCTCTGTGCGGCGGCACTCCTTTTTGTGCGGTCCGCACATGCCATGTTCTGCAACTGTCTGCTTCTGTTCTGTAATTCATTTTGCACATATGTTTCACTGCTTCTATTGATACTAACAAAGTTATATTCTTGTGTTTGCAGATAATGGTTAAACAATGAGGTAAATGCTCAAAATAACCCGACCGAGGTGATTCCTCCTGGGAAGGGAAGCAAAGATTGGTCAAACTCACTCCCCAGGCTAGAAAAAACATAAAGAACAAAAGAAAAGCAATCAAGGCAGCTTATAGAGCCTGTGATCAGTCGGGGAGTGAGTATGTGCCATCCCAATACATCTTCTCAGACTCAATGCCAACTCATATCGTCACGAGTTTCAGATTGACGGATGACACTTCTACACCATCACCCACTACCCAATTACCAGAGCATGTTCCTACTAAGTCGTCTGAGGGATCAACAGTCGGTAGTGGCGAGTACTCCACCTCCCCCACAGCTTCATTATCCGGGGAGGGTACAGACGGAGGTAAGGAGGAGGTTTAGGGAGATGAGGAGGTACCTGAGGAGGGTGAGCCTCAGGTGGGAGGCATTGACAGAACTAGAAGGCCCAAATTTTAGGAGGATAGGTTTGTGAGCCAGGTGGCATCTCATAAGTTTAGGGAGTGGTGGCCGGTAAGACATTTGATACCGGAGCGGAGTTTCATTGACAAAGATCTATTACCCCACAACCCTGATGTGCAGAGGAAATTTAAGACTAGAGTGGTGTGGGAAATATTTATGGAAAAGTGTATATATGCCAACGAACACATGGGTCAAGGAATTTTATTGCAATGTAGCCCACATAAAAAAGGGCTCCAAAGTGACCAAGGTTCCTAATAAGACTGTGTTATTTGAAGGCAAATACCTGAACGAATACTTGGGGTTCAATGAGGAGGATGAAACTCTATATCTGGAAAATTTAGAGATGGGCGAGGAGGTCTGTCCATGGTTAGCTCAGTATCTAGGGATCCCAGGTACCGTTCCTGATTGGTTGACAGCTGGGGTAAAAATATTGGAGAGGACCCTGAACTTTGAGGCTAGGGGTTGGGAGACCTTTGTTTGTAGTCGGCTGGACCCTACTACACATGAACAGACCCTTCCTCTCCATCGGGCTATGTTGGTTGCTTCGATTATGGCGGGATACCCCATAAATGTAGGGAATGTGATGTCCCGTATTATCTCATTAGTAGGAGCAGAGCATGACCGGAACTACCCTTTCCCCATCACGCTCTCTATGTATTTTCGGGATTTGGAGGTGGAGAAGAAGCCCTACGATGTCAAGAGAAAGGCGATAGACCCATTCTCCTGGTACAACTTGAAGGGGACTAACAACCCCAAGGACAAAAATTACAAAGCCCCTACTTCTGCCCTAACTGGCCAGTCTGAAGAGCCAGTTGTGGTAGAGGCCCCTAGTGAGCCTGCCTCCATTGCTGTTGACCTGCCTCCCGGCCCTTCCACATCTTCATCCATTCCTCCTGGCCCTTCCACATCAGTAGGCCCGGAGATCCCATCATCCCGGGCCCATCCTATACAGACGGTTCAGAGTCTAAACAACTGGATTTATACTGCTCCGTCCAAGTTGTCTACCTTGACCTCCACCATTGCAGCTCAGTCGTCACCTCAGCTGACACACGTCCCACAGTCCATTAAGGATGCATTGAAGAAGATACTAGAAAACCAGAAGAAGATTCTCAGTACTCAGGGTGCCTTATCTAAGGCTGTGGATTCACATAGTAAGGCTTTCAAGGAGCTTGCTCCGAAGCACAAGTAACTTAGAAAGACACGGGCTTCCAAGGAGTCCGTGAAGAAGCTGTGGGTGGATGTGGATAGACTGAAGGCAGACCAGCTGCCTTTAGATATATTATTTGAGGACCCAGTTTCAGCAGCTGAGCCACAGTCGGAGCAATTACAGAGGCCTCCGAAGAGGAAGAGGACAATCCTGAAAGCAGACAATGGTGAAAGTCATCTAGTTGGCCGACCCACCGGAGGCTTCCTCTAGTCAGCCATAGGATGTACCAAATCCATAGCCCGTCCAGGTCCAGACCCAGGTCCCAGCAGGTGAGCAGCAGGATACCGTGAACCAGTCTGAGGTTGCCGAGCACACTAAGGACCCAGGGACCACCCATGATCCTATGCAGACGGACATGGCTTAGGGAGTCTTCATATCCTTTCTTTATTATTTTTGGTGCTTATTTGGTTTAGCTGACATTGAGGACAATGCCAGCTTTTATTTGAGGGGGTGCGCCCTATATTTTTGTTGGATGACTGTATATATACTGATTCATTTTGTTGCTTTCTTCATTTTCATTTGATTTGTATATAATCTTACATTTAGTTACTTTTATTGCACTTTTTATCTTTCCTTTGGTCTGTATATAAAGTTATATCATTGTATATATTCATTCCCCGTTGTATATTCAAATCCCCTATTGTACATATTCATTCTACTCGCAAATTTTTTTCATTTTTAGCTTCTTATATAGGCTCGTAGCCTTTTGTTTTGTTTTGGACGTTTTAATAAGCCTTTGGTTTTCTTAATGCCATGGTTCTTTCCAAAGGTGGAGTATTGTATGAACCGGGTGGCTCTTCCCAATGATAGATAGCGTGACAACCTTCTTAAGGGTTTGAGTCCGTTTTTGTCCTTTTGTTTTAGTAGTTTGTAGTTAAGGGTACCTCAACCAAAGCTTCACTTGGGCCTAGCAGTGGGGTGGTCGTGGCCTGTAAAATCAAGGGTTTCCTTTAAGGTCTTATGGTCTCGAAATTTTAGTAGTTTGATTTTGTTGTTTTCTTAGATGGCAGTCCTCAAGCATGGGGTTATTCATTTGAACTTCCATCATGACCGACCCTTAAGCCTGTTTACGCAACAGATCAACAGTATGAAATAGGAAAATTTTCTAAAGGCATGGGATATTGGCAAGTAAAAATACTTCTCTCAATAGATGATTATACATGCACAAATGTTTGATGTTAGGTCTTGAGTAACCTATATGGGCACGGTTCATCTGACCGTTTGACCCACACAAAATTTTCCTATCGAGACTCCGCCAAGTAATTTCCTTGCAACAAATTAGACTTTAAAGAGTAATTCCCCCCAGTACTTGAGGCTTATTGTAGGGAACCTCGTATACTATTGAATTGCTCTAAGTTGGCACGAATAATGGTTGCCTCATTACAAACCTTGCCGGAAAAACCTGGGACTAAAACCGATCTAAGGTAAAAGAGTGCAACGCGTGCTTAAAGATCCAAAGCTTTATGTCAATCCTTGCCAATAGCCTGCAAGTGTTAGTCGAAAAAATAGAAAGAATTGGAATGTGGTCGTACATTTATTAGGATTTTGGATCTTTAACTTGGTCTTCCTCGTCATCAATCCCCTTGAATTTTGACCTCAATCTTTTATCCTCTCATTTTGCGCGAAGCTTCACCCAGACCCGTTGCCTCTTCGGTCTCTGTTGTACGATTGATATCAATCTCTATTCGACCTCGACAGTTGATCTATGTCCCTTTTGATCCTATCCATGGGCTTGCTTGGGTAAACGGACCCCGAAGGAGTCCCAAGTTGATCGTCCTCGGCCCTAATATTCGAATGACATCGATTATGTATGTTGGCCCAAGTGCCAGCCGGGTACTTGATTAAACTTTGCTTTAACTGCTGTGAAGCTATGGAACTCTGAGTAATGTGACCTTGGGTGAAAGCTTGAACAACCTAATCATCGGTGATCGGAGGCAAATCCATTCTCTCTGCTTAGAGCCGAGATACGAATTCCCTGAGCATTTTATTATTTTTCTGCCTTACCTTGAAAAGGTTTGACTTCCTCGTTGCAATTTTAATGGCTCTGGCGTGTGCCTTTACAAAAGAATATACAAGCATAGCAAACGAATCAATAGAATTAGGGGGTAAGTTGTGATACCATATTAATGCACCTTTGATAGAGTCTCCCCGAACTTTTTCAATAGTACAGATTCAATTTCGTCATCTTCCAAGTCATTTCCTTTGATGGCGTACGTGTACGAGGTGATGTGTTCATCCAGATCGATCGTGTCGTTAATTTGGGTATCTCGGGCATACGGAACTTCTTGGGGATTGGATTTTGAGTTGCACCAGGGGGAAGGGTCTTTGCACAAACATTTTACGATCAAGTCTGTCACGACCCAATTTCCCCTCCGTTGGGTTTCGTGATGGCACCTAGTCTTAGGGACTAGGTAAGCGCAATATTTACTGAATATCAACCATAATAAAGAAAATTCAACAGTCTCAATATAGAAATCTTTATAGAGTTTACATCTTCCCAAAATTGCCGGTACAAGTCACAAGCTCTACAGAGTTTCGCTACAACTTCTAAACATAACTATATTGAAATAAGTACAACGATGTGAATACAAAATAGGAAGGTGACTCCGAAGCCTGCGAACGTAGCAGCATGGTTACCTTGAGTCTTCTCGGCAAAAATTTGCATAGCTACTAACGAACAATACCTGGATCTGCACAAAAATGTGCAGTGTAGTATGAGCACACCACAACGGTGCCCAGTAAGTATCATGACTGACCTTGGTGGAGTAGTGACGAGGAACCATCAAGACACCTACTGGTCTAATAAGCTGAACAAGTATAAGAATAGAAACAACAGAACATGATATCTATATAAAGACTACGCGATGTGGCTAACAATATGGTAATTGCAATAAGGAAAGAAAATAGAAAGTAACACCAGAACACCATAATAAGGACACAGAAAAATGAATGGAAATACAACCCAAATCCGTAAATCACAAATACGGTAAAGACAAGTTATAACTTAGCAACTACGACATGTTTTCACATTAGGTCTTAGCTAACAAACTTCAACGAGTAGGCAAATTTTTCAAGTGATAAAATATTTCGAAATATACTTCCTTCAAATAAATATTTTTTCAAAATAGTTCCGTCAAAATAAATACCTTTCGAATATAATCTTTACAAATAAATATTATTCGAATATAAGTCAATCTATGACATTTCATCTCATAATCATACAATACGGGTCTCCATACCTGAACCCGAACTCTTGGCATGATGTGCCCTCATCTCACCTCTTAATCATACTGGCAACTCACGTGCCAAATAGAACCACTCTCACATGGGAGGCAAATAAAATAGGGTGTGCGTCTATACTCAGCAATATCATGAAGCCTCTTATCCGATAAGGGTGCTTAGCCACGTGTGTGCTTGTACAAATGCCCTAATATAGTTCATACCAGCTAGTAAGCATGGGGAAAAGAATGGACAACACGTGGAATGTTTACATAGGGGTGGGATCAATGAAAAGCACAACTCAGAACATAATGATAATAATAGGGGATCTCCCAGGATACCGTGTCGTAGTCCCAAACGTAAATGTGCAGGGGAATCTATCGAAATACCATTTCGTAGTCCCAAAGTAAATATACAAAAAAGGGAAATTTATCGAGTCCAAACCTGCACCACTACAAAGTGGCAAGAGTGGTCGATGCAGCTTTTACCCGAGAAGGTCAGGATCGAAACCACATGGAGCTAGATTTGGGAATTGGATTCCTATCATAACTAGCAATGCGTAATGTTCTTAATTATGCTTCCACTCATAATTGTTCGTTTTCTTACTGTAACATTATACTATTAAGATGCTAAATTAAACTAAGAACAATTGCTTGAAAGGTTTTCTAAATAGGTAACGAGGCACTAGGGAAGTGACTTTCCTCTAGGTGAATACTTGACGGGTTCTAAAGTCTAAGGCAAAGTTATGATGTTTGGGATCGCGATATAGCCAATGCACGACACTATCACTCTATACCTATGGTAGCTTGAGTGACTTTGCCCTAACTGACTTTCTCAAGACCAATTGGGTGTCGAGATTATGCAAGCAATGTAGGCTCAAGTCGGGTTTTACTATCTCTAGGTTTAATCCTATAATTGAGGCTATAAATCTCTTGAGTACACCTCTATTCCTTGTTAGACTGATTACCTAGACTCAAGCACTATTTCTCAAGAAGAGACCAACTCAAATAGGCACAAATTAGTGTTTGCAACCACTAATCCAACATAGAAAACACAAATCAGTCCAAATATCAACCACCCATAAACATCTAAGCCTTAAAACATAAGATCCATCAAATACCCACACTAGGGTTGAGCCACAACCCTAGATAATGGGTCTAGCTACTCATAATAATGGAAGAAAACAGATAATTAGATGAAGAATAACCCATACAATATGTTTACAAGCTAAGAATTAAAGATTCAATGTTGAACTAGCTACAAAATTACTTAAAATATGTCCAAAACGGCCTTCACGTGCTCGGCTAAAAGTTAGATACCCTAAAAATCTAAAAAAGAAGTATTTATACAAGGCCGAGTTTTCTGGATAAAAATACCCCTGACGGAGGTACCGTGGACCGCGACCGCGATGGGGCTTTTTAGCTTCATTTCTCAGGCTCTGAATCTGGCCACCGTAGACCGCATAAAATGCACCGCAGCCGCGGTGGATTCACTGTGGTAAACACAAAATGGACTGCTGCCGCAGTGGCTTCCTATCTTCCAAACTCCCAGCTCTTTCAATCTCCTCTCCGCGGACCGCACAAAATGGATTGCGGCCGCGATGAGGCTACTGCGGTCTGCACAAAATGGAACGCGGCCACAGTGCTTGAGCTTCCAAAATTGCATCTCTCTGATCTTTCCTACTGCGGACCGCACTAAATGGACTGCGGCCGCGGTGGGCCTATTGCAGCTGCAGTGGATTTTATGCTGCAATAGTGCCTTGACTTATTCTTGGTACTTGTGCAGGTTCCACTCCTTTTTGAGCTGATTTTGACTACTTGTAACTTTCTTAAACAAACCTTGCAAACAAGTATAACATGTAAGCCTTTGGGACTATTTGTATATATTTTTAGTCCAAACTCAAGTAAAAAAGGGCGTTAAATTAACTAGAATACCTAGTTATCAACTCCCCCAAACTTAAGCTTTTGCTTGTCCTCAAGCAAACAAAATAAATCCCACCTTCTTATGAATACAACCAAGAAAATTCAGATGACCTAAAGTGACCTCATCTAACATCAATTGGGACTAACAATTGCCCTCAATTCAAATGAATCATTAACAACATTCAACCTTTTAAACACCATGGCTTTAGTGCGACACAAAAGCATCAAGAATTGACTCAACTCATCAAGGAAACTCATTCTACTACTTTGGTCATTGTAGAACCCAAACTCATACTCCTCAACTCTCCATAAGCAAACCTCACTTTTAGGTTGTATCACTCAGAATGAGGATTGTGGAGAATACACTCATCTCTCTAGGAAAGGTCACAAGTCCGGCTCTAAGTACCATAAGCTTGCCCCTTATGTGAGTACCACCAATGTAAGCTTCATTCAACTCAAGATCATATAGTGATTTTGTGGAGATATATTGAAGGCTTTTGGTTCAGGGTAGGACATATTTGGTCTAAATAGGTTCCATCTTCCCTTAAGCCCTTCATTTGCTTCATTTTGGCACACATTCTCTTGAATTTTTGAGTCATTTATTTCTTTCTTAGGGGTTAGAGAGATACATTGTCACTCTTTCTTGATCATTTCAAAACTTTTTCTCCTTTATACACTTTCCACACCTTTCATCACTTTACTTTTATTGAATCCCTTTATTTCTTCTATATTGTTCATTCTTTTTGACTTTTTTATTTTTTTTCTTTTTCTTTTTGCCTTTCCTTTTTTTTCGTTTTTGCACCTTTTACCAATTTTTTGCATTACTCGTCTCTCCCCCCATACTTATGCTTTTTCCTTGTGATAAGGAAAGATAGGGTGCCAAGAGAGGGTCTTTTTAAAACGGGTAAAGGCTTGTATCATAGTTTTTGAAGGAAAAAGGGCTATGGCTCAAAAGGGGTTGACTAGGGATATTATAATTGGTAGGCTATGGATGTTTTCAAGATAACCTTTGGATCAGGGAAAGACTATAATCACTTCTCAAGTCAAACTACACTTAGGATTTCGCCTAGACAAACATTCAGGGCAAGTTCTAGACTCAATGGCATATGACTTGGACTTGGACTTGTAATTCAAATTCTCACCACACAAGTTGTAGGATTGCTAAAGAGAAAGAGTCAAGATCCCACAATGACCTTAGCTCAGATTTGAGAAACACACATGGTCCCGAAAAACCACTTGATGATTGTCGGCCAACACAAGAGTCTCAAGGTCACAACTATCACCATCCTATACACACCAGTTTGTTTTTGACCATAAGATCAAAGGCAAATGTGTTAGGCCCAAGTGAAGCTTTGCCTGAGGCACTATTACTCACTAGCTACTAAAAACAAAAAGAAAATAGACTCAAACCCTTAAGAAGGTTGTCATGCCATCCATCATCGGGAAAAGCTGTCACGCCCCGAACCTAGGCCTGGACGTAACATGGCACTTGGTGCCTGACTACATGTGACTGAGCGAACCAACTGGCTGGCTGAATCAACATGTGGTATCATAACATACTGAATGCGGAAGATAAACTAACACATGCTGATATACTGAAAGTCTGGATGATATAAATCAAAGTGCGAAAATACTAATACAATTCTGAAACATATTTGTAGCAAACATAGCTTAATATGAAAAGCCTGTGACTCTATCTAACTGTTACTCTAGTCTATGAAGCCTCTAATGAAATACTGAAAACACTAACTGTCTGAAAATACTAAAGACTGTAAGGTAATGATAATGCCCCAAAAGAACTGGGGATCACCAAATAGCTGGTACGAGAATCCTATCGCTCTGAATTGTCAACTTGTTACCTGCATTGTGAGATGCAGGCTCTGGGCAAAAAGGGACGTCAGTACATTTGAATTGCATTGGTATATAAAGCAACTGAAAGAAAGAATTGTAACTACTGAAACTGAAACTAAGCAGATAACTGAGAATTGATAATTGATAACTGAAATGATAACTATTGAAACTGAAACTGAAATGATAACTGATAACTAATAACTAAATGTGAGCACGTGATTTTTGCCTTAAGCAAATTATTTCCAAAAATTCAAACGAAATGATTTTTTTATTTTTACAATTTTTGTGTATTTTGGTGTCATTTTCTGATAATTGTTGCATTTTTTTGTGGTTGCATAATAATTCATATTAAAAAATACAAAAATATGTATTTTCATTAGGAAATTAATTTCACATTTTAGTATGAAGTAGGTATTAATTCATTTTAGAACAATCTAAAGAAAAATCAAAAATAGTTCATTTTATTGCTTTAATTGAAAATTATTACAAAATAGTTTTAAAAGTAATTTTAGGCTATTAATTAGTTTAGTTTAAAGTTTTATTTTTATTTTTTGCATTTTTATAAAATTCAAAAAATACAATACAAAAATACAAAATACAAAAATAAAAATAAATACAAATTACAAAGTGGGAAACAAAATACATAAATAAACAAAAAAAATAAAAAAAATGGAATACAAAATTGGGCTGCTATGCTTTGGAAGCCCAAATACACTAAGCATCCGCCCAAAGCTAGCCCAAATTAGCTCCCGATCCGGTCCAGCCTTGTTATTTCAAAACGACGCTGTTTTATGCAAATTAATCTGGGCCATCCATCGACCAAATCCAACAGCCTATAATTGATCATCAGCTTTTAATAAAAGTGTCCAAAAGGGTTATAACCCTAAAAGACATTAGACCCCTTCCTCGTACACTCCTGTAAATTGCCGCCACAGACCACCGGTCGCCGCCTGCTGGAATTCGCTCACGGCGGCGGCGAGCTTCTGTTTCCAACCAAACCTACATCAAAATGTTCCTCTTTTCCTCCTCTATTCAAGTCCTTAAGCCTCTTTCCCTGAATCCCATCGGAATCCTTCAAATCGTCAAAACCCTAGTGCCGCCTTTGGGTTCTACGGTGGCGACGCCGCCTTGGGTCAACCCCAAACTCACCCCTGGCTCCTCCTCACCACCCCACTCCCAAAATTCCTAACTAATTCCCCTCAAACAGCCCCCAACTTTTTCGAACTTCAAATCGGAAAGGCAGAACCCTAGAAGTCACTCTCTGATTTTTTGCTTAAGTTTGAAGGTCGAGTCAAGCGTCGCAATATTATGTTCGATTTTTTTTATTAAAGAACATGCATATACACTATTCCGGGGCTCGAGTTGAAGTTCAACAGGTCTAATGGCATAAGTAAGTTTTCTGGTCTTGTCTTTCTCCTTCTTTTAACATTTTACTCTGTTTTTGCTCTTCTTTGCTTCTATTAGTTATATCTCAAAATTAGTTAAGCCTCATGAACGTTCTGTAAGATTGGTTTCTGCATATTATAGTCATAAATGGGTTTGCTTAATTCATAGTTGATTATTAATTAGTGCTGATAATTGTCCTTATAAATAGTTTAATTTTGATTAGTTTTGATGGATTGACCCTGTTTAAGCTGTACTTGAGTACAATTAGTGTAGTAATTGCCCAGGCTTTAGTTTAAACTTTGCTAGTTGGTTCTTAATTGTTTGAATAGATTCTTACTTTGTTTCAGTTCTTCGATTGATTAAATTGTTTAATCTGGTTTTTGTGGGGTTAACCATGGTTGGGTAAATTGATTGGTTATAGCTGATAGGTTAGTTAGTAATTTTAGGAGGGAATAGGGGTAGTTTTGGGAAGGGAAAAGGGTAGTTTAACCAAATTTGGTAATTTCTGAAATGGGGTAAGGGTAATATAGGAATTGCAATAGGTATAGAATCTTCTAGAATGGGCATTAGTATAGATTTTAATAAAATAAGTGTAGTTACTTGTATAACAAGTCAGAAATCTAGGGATACTTGAGCTAAAATAAAAATTACAAAGGGGGTAAAGGGTAAATAATTAAAATCTGAAAGCTGTACATTATTTTGCCTATAAAAGGGCATGAATAGTGCCTTAGAGAACAAGTTTTGGAACCCAATTTCACCCCCCCTCCCCCCACCAAAATCCCCTCAATCTCTGCAGAATCTGAAATTTAAAATTCAGATCTAAACTTCTTAGATTTTAACTTGCTTCAAAAGGAAAACCAAAAAATATATAGAAAACTGGCAGAAAAATCAAAAAGTACTGTTACATTGAGACTTCATGTAGCTTCCTAGTTAAATTTTGAATAACTTGAGGTCAAATGAGCTTGTTTTTTATCAATCGATTGCTGTTGAGTTTCTAAGTTCATTCCTGGGCTGTTCCTCAAGTGATTTTGAGCTGTTTGAGTGTGGATTTGCTGTTGCTGCAATTAATCACTGCTGCTGACTCCATTTTTTCCTTCATTTGTCTTCCTTCTCAGGTACATATTTGTGACCTTCGGGCTTTTGAATATGAAGTAGAATGTTATATGAAGAGACTTCTGGATTTTGCATCTTCTCTTAATTTTAGATGTATAGAATAATATGTTCATCCGAATTGTTTGTATAATTGTTGAGTTTTTTTTTTATTAAACTGAAAACTGATTTGTATAATTGATGGACTGTTCAAATGATTTGAAATCTACTCAATAACGTATGAATGTAGTAGTCATTAGCATTAGCTTTGTTTGGTCAAAATTCACAGTTCGTATGACCAGGTGTTAATTGAAAGTCGAAAAGAATTGGAAAATTTAGATGTATAAACATTTAAAAAACTGAAAATCAGTATGATCTCATTCCTGAATTAATTTGGCAATGTGTACTTCAGTTAGGGGTAGCATTTTATCATTGATCATTCTAGAGTCTAAGTTAATATCTGCATTTGAACAGCTATTCTGGATCTAATTAGTATGTATATTTGAATCATTGACATCGAATTAATATTAGAAAGCAGGAAACGGGTTTTTCGTTCTAGTTAATTGGTTCATTGACTTGATTAATGCAGTGGAATAATGCCTTGATCATGTAGCCATCCCCAATTAAATGAGTATACATTATTGAACTATATGGTTAACAATCAGAGGAGTTGGAATAATTTTGCGTGAGGGTTTAAGAAATTATTGGTTTGCAGCCCTCAGGGATTCGATCTTCATATCCCTTTGATTGGACTTATTTGTCCAATTTGGGTTAATTTTAGGCCCAGCGGTTGTGGCATTTTAGAGCTGGAGCTCTGCACGCGTTTTAGGTGATTTGGGCCTTTAAGCCCAAGACTGAAATAGTCATGGTTTAGTTAGACATGAATTCTATAATTAATTAAGGCTTTTTCCTTTATTTTAGAGACAACTTAAGTAGACAATTGTAGTTGCTTTAGGTCAACTTTAAAATAAAATGAGACGAGCCTCGATAAATAAAATTATAAATTACGGGGCCCTCAATAAATGCTATATAAAATACTTAGAATTCGGGCAGACCGTTTAGCGAATTTCATGGTCTTCTCCAAAGATAATAAATGCGTAGTTGCTTTAGGCGCATATTTTAATCTTACCTTCTTAAATACGGGTGCACATTTATGTGACCCAAATCTAAATCTCAACGAAGTCGAAATGTGTTGACAACCACGGGTGCACTGGTGCGACGTGGTTCGGGACGCATTTTCACGACGTTGCAATTCTTATTAAAATAAAAATAAAAGCGGGTTACTAATAAAAGGAACATAAGTTAGAACTTATTTTGAAATCAAATAAAATCAAAAACAACAGTTGAGCGACCGTGCTAGAACCACGGAATTCGAGAATGCCAACACATTCTCCCGGATTAACAGAATTCCTTACTCGAATTTCTGGATCGCAGACTGTTAAACAGAGTCAATAATTTCCACGATTCGGGATTCAACCGGTGACTTGGGACACCATTAATCTCCCGAGTGGTGACTCTGAATTTTAATAAACAAATCCCGTTTCGATTGTCCTTTAAGTGGAAAAACTCCTTTATTACGCCCTCCAGAGGGTGTAGTAGCAAAAAAGGAGGTGTGACAGCTCTGGCGACTCTGCTGGGGATAGCAAACCCAGAACTTCGGTTCAGGGTTTAAGAATTCGAGCTCAGATCATAATTGTTGTATTTGGTTATATCTGATTTTCCTACATGTTTCATGCTTAATGTACTAAATGTTTACCGCTTTGA
>MU772659.1:3476-34768 GCA_026770625.1 Nicotiana glauca | reverse complement strand
GGTATATCTGCCACGTCCGCAGACCAGGAGTCTCTATCTTATTCCAACTGTAGTATATGATTTTCCTTTCTTTCGCTTGTCTAGAAATTCCGGAGTTAGAGCAGTGTATTACTTTCTATTAGCCTGTGGTTTTCGTGAGATTCCGGGTTTTGGAATTTCTGTTTCAGAATTTGTAGAGTCAAAGTGTATGTGCCAAGTGGCAAGTTGTATACTTCCTGAAGTTATTTAACTTTTGACTTAATATTTCTGTATTGGTTGTTACTTCCGCACTGTCAGGCTTACCTAGTCGTTGTGACTAGGTACCGTCATGACGTGTTCACGATTGGTGAATTAGGGTCCTGACATTTGGGTAGCGGGAAGAAAAGCCTTCGTCATCTCAATTGCACAAAAGCCATCGCCACAGGAAGCCTAGACATAGTACCTTTTTACTGTATCTGCATTGACTGCTGTTTCCGGGTCATTTCCTTCAATGTCTCCCAGATACAATGCTCCTCTCAACAATATTTTCCAAATGATGTATGGACCCTTCCAATCAGGAGCGAATTTTCCTTTTGCTTCCATGTGGTGAGGGGAATGCGTCTTAACATGAGTTGTCCCATTTCAATATTCCTTGGACACACCTTCTTGTTGTAAGCGCGGGCCATTCTTTGTTGGTACAAATGCCCGGATGTGCCCTGAGTACAGCACCCTCTTTTGTTGCAATGTATGGACCTTTCCAACTCGTGAACCAATTTTCCTTCAATTGCTCCAATTCTTTGTTTTATTTCCTCAAGGTTACCTTCTTCATCATATTCCGGTTCTTGATTCATTATTTCACAGTTAGACAGCGTGTTTGAGTCTGGGCATGAAGTCCGCAAGCATGTCATGTTATTTAAAGCTGCATTATTAGAACTAAAAAGAAGAAATGAAAGGGAAAAATAGTAAAATAAGAAAGAAAAATGAACGATGAAATATTTATTTCATTTTTTTTTTGGAATTTTGAAGATAACAGAGTTCACATTCGGGAATTTAAAGACAAGAAACTAAAAGAAACATCCAAGTTACACCTTGAAATAACTCGGGATGCAGAAAAAGTGGCAGGGCTAGTCTATCGGGACTCCCTCCTGATCGGGAATGGTGTAGCCTTCCAATTTTGGAGGTTAGCATCTGGTCCCATGTAGAGAACCTTAGCGGTGCTAGTCCCTTCCCCTGGCTGGACCATATTGGTTTCGCAGAGCATTTTCCTCATTGCCCCATGTATTTCCTCACTTTCTTCAGCTGTGAAAACCTCACCGTCTTCCTTTTCATTATACTTAGGCTTGAAAAAGGTCTCATACAGATGTGGCATCGTATAATCAATCTTTTTCATTTTTCCTACTTCTGCTTCCTCAGCCCTCATATGCTCCTTAGGCGGGAAACGCCTTCTGGTGGCATTGTTTACCTCAATAGGGAAATTGTCTAGCAGTCCTCCCAAGATCTCTTTACCCTCATATGTTACCACTGTCTGATGATAACTCCATGGTACCGCAGCAGGGCTTGTCCTGGGCTTCTGTGGTACGCGTCCAATAACCATTGGCTCACTCAGCCGAGGTGGTTTGATTGTCCCCCGCACCACATAGGCTTGCTTGGGTATATTAATTTCCTTTTCCGGTATGTCTCAGTGATTTTACTCTTCTTTTTCCCTTTCTCTTGTTTCGAGGCTACCTTGGGCTTCCTTTTCGAATCAGCAATAGCAATTATGGCCTTAAGCGCTGGATCGAATTCTTTGTCTTCGCAAATCATCCCGATAATCGGCCCGTTGTTGTGAGCGGGTAGAGGATTATTGGTCACATTTGGGACATCCTCATCCTCCAACACAATTTTACCTTGCTCTATTAAATTCTCCACTGCTTGTTTCAGAGTCCAACAGTCATTGGTATGATGGCCTTCTACCTCTGAATGGTATGCACACCTGACACCCCGCTGATATGATGGTGATTCCGGGTTTTGCCCGTTTGGGGGTATGGGTTGCAGCAAATTCATCTGGACAAGCTTAGGGAACAAAGTGGAGTAAGGTTCATTGATTGGTGTATAGTTGGGTTTCCTGGGTGGTTCCCGGGGATGGAAGTTATTCTGCAGAGGTCGAGGATTATAGTGGTTCCGGTGGGGAGGCTGATTTCTTGGAAATGGAGCTTGGTTTCTATTGGCATGTTGTTGCGGTCGTACAAACTGTTGAGCATTCATGACCGCATACGGTTGAGGAATATAGGACATTTCTTGATGAGGGTAATAATGTTGGGGGTTCTCTCAGAAAACATGGGTTTGGGAGCCCGGTGTCTTCTCACACCCGAAGCTGCCATGGACGTTTCCTCTTTCGTCCTACCCTTTGCCATTCCTCCAGACCCGCCTTGGATGGCTTGGGAGGTTGCTCTAATAGCTGATTGGCTCAAAATTCTGCCTGTTTTTAGCCCATTCTCTACCATTTCTCCGAACGGAAATATCTGGGGATGAGCCTCAGATGGTGTTCCGAAGAAGTTAGCAGTCATAGTAGGTTGCCCCAGAGGAATATTTGGGCGGCTGATAGGAACACTGGTAGCACCTCCAGATCTAAGTAATAACTCCGGGAATCCGGGGATAGTGCTGGGGGGTTCTTTTCCGTTGTTCCAAGTATCCCACATTTCCATCAATCGCAGGCGCAGGATCCGATTTTCTTCAGCTGTAAGGGATTCAGAGGCCGGGACCCCAGAGATTCGGCTATCTTCAGGTATGGGGACTGCAGGCAAGATCATTTCAGACGACATCTCCGTTTTTCCTTTGGATCTGGTGAAGTATCGATGCGAGGCCAGTTTACCACAAACCAACCACGGTTTCTAAAATACTCAGCTGGAAAGTGACAGCAACAAACGGTTAATATGAAACAAGTAACAGATAAGTAACTGCACATTGGAGTGCGATGCACCTATACAGTTAAATGGATATCTACATGTTTGCTTCGGTTGCACGCGTCATCCCGGCTTTTCTTCTTATTACTTTCCTCTTTTCTTTCTCTTTTTGTTTTGTTTTCTTTGATTTTCTTTTCCTGCTTCTCTATTTTCATTTTCTACTTTTTCTTTTCTTTGGCCAGGCTTTTTCTCTCAATGCCTTATTTTCTTCTTTTTGTGTTTCTTTTCTCTCTTGTTTTTTTTATTTTTTTAATTTACTCCCTTCGTATTTTTTTTTCTCTTTTTCTCAGGATTACGGTCGAATCTTATGTAGATTGCCTACGTATCATGACCCCGCATGAATCAGACCAAGCATAGTTCTTGCAAATAAGGTAAATAAGCTAACTTTTTTTTTTTGGAATTTTTGAAAGAAATGCTCTAAGAAAAATATTTTGATTTTGATTTTTGACTTTGATTTTTCTTTTTATTTTTGAAAGAAAGATTTCTAACAATTCCTTTTCTTTTGATTTGAACTTTGTGAATTTCAAAAATAAAAAGAAAATATTTTTTGTTTGAATGGTTATTTATTTTCTCTTTTTCTAACACAAAAGATTTTTTTTTTTTTTAGAATTTGAAAGTTGTCTCTTAATTTTCGGAAGAGGGACTTTTACGAAAATATTTTGGATTTTTGAGCAAAAATATTTTTCGGACACAATTTTTTTTTTTTCAAAATTTTTATTTTTTATATTTTTTATTTATGAAAGAAAGACATCTAAGGAGTATTTTAATGATTTATTTTGACCTAAAAGGAAAAAGTGGCTATTTTGTTTTTCAAAATTTTTATTTAAGCACACAGAGACCCGGTTTTGCAGATACGACCTTTCAGCACTTCCGGTAAGGAGATTTTAAGGTTGTGCCTGCCAACCGTTTAAAATGGCTCAGGGTGGCGGTTCATGCAAAACGGCCTTCCGACGTCCTTTTGGGGACATTCGGCTTATTTTAAAACAAGAATGGCATCACCCGACTTATTTTAACGAAAAAAAATTAAAATTTTGACTTTTTTTTGGGCTATTTTCGCAAAAGGGAGGTTGGACCCGATGAAGGTTGCCTACGTATCTCATATCCGGTGAGAATCAAACCAGCGTAGTTCGGGAAGATCGAGAATAAGGTAAATAAGCTAACTATTTTTTTGGAATTTTTGAAAGAAATGCTTTAAAAGAAGAAAGGAAAATTTATGTTTTTATTTTTGGATTTTTATTTTAATTTTTCTTTTATTTTTGAAAGAAAGACTTNTCTTTTTCTAAATAAGAAAGAAAATATTTTTTTAGATTTTAGAAGTTGCCTCTTAATTTTTAAAAAAGAGACTTTTTAAAAAAAATGTTGAATTTCTGAGCTTTTATTTATTTACAAAAGCACTTCTAAAGAAAAGCAAAAATATTTTTGAACTTTAATTTTTCAAGATTTGTAATTTTTTTGTTTTTTTTTTTATGAAAGAAAGACATCTTAGGAGTATTTTTTTTTGGATTTTTGGTTTTGATTTTTTTTTTTTGGTTTTTAGAAAAATACTTCAAAATGAAGGAAACCCGTATTTTGGATTTTAATTTTTATTGATTTTTCTTTTTTATTTCATGAAAAGTATAAGAAAGAAGGAAAACTATTTTTTTTTTTTTTTGAGTTTTGATACTACTTTTACTTTTTTTTGAATTTTCTAAGGAAAGATTTTAAAGAAGGAACTAAAGAAAAATATTTTTGGATTTTTTACAAATTGGGGTCGGAACCGATGAGGTTTGCCTACGTATCTCACATCCGGTGAGAATCAGACCCGCGTAGTTCGAGAAAATTTGCCAAAATCAAATGTATATTTTTGAACAACAATTTTTCATTTTATCAAATATTTTTTCTTTTCCATTTTTCAAAGATTCGTCAGCATTTCGGTACTATTTGGGTATTGGGTTTTCAAAGAAAATGGTTACCCTCGCTGCTATTTTTCTCAATTTTCTCTCACTTAGACTAGCCGGTCAACATGCAAAGCCGAGCAAATAAATGCGCAAGTAGCACGTAAGATGCATCAGGATGGTCATTTTATTTCAGGTCACCTGTCCTATACGGACCCAACCCCTGTGTTGAGTCCCCTAAGTCAAATGTACATGATGCAAACAAGCGTCCTATTAGGGATCCGGCATAAGGTTTTGTTCTTCTAGGTTTAAACCCTAGGTTTATTGATCTAGACCTCGCTTACCCGAGCGGCCAACTCGAGCCGAGGGGGAGGCGGCGTACCGGGGATACAGAAGCTCCGCCAGCTTAGCAACTTATCCAAACCTCGTTCTAAATTTGGAAGGACTCTAAACAGAAGAGAAGCTACACGAAGTGCACCCTACTCCATGATGTAGAAGACTCAGAGAGAGGAAGGGATTCGTAACAGTTTATATACAATTCAACAAATATCAAAGCGGTAAAACATTTAGCACATATAGCATAGAAGCATGTAAAAAATCAGATAAAGCCGAATATAACAATTAAACTAAGCTCGAATTATTTGAACCCTGAACCGGAATTCTAGGTTCGTATCCCTATAAGGGTCGCCAGAGCTATCATACCTCCTTTTTTACATACCTACCCCGAAGGATAAATGTATAAGGGAGTTTTACCATTTAAAGTGACATTATTCGAATTAGGATTATTTATTTATTTTTTTAGAGTCGCCACTTGGGATAGGATTGGCTTTTGGTGTCCCAAGTCACCGGTTTATCTTGAATCCCAAATCGAGGAAAATTTTGACTTCCCAGTTGGAGTCTGCGAACCAGAAATTCTGTGTAAGGAATTTTGTTGACCCGAGGGAAGGTGTTAGGCACCCTCGGATCCCGTGGTTCTAGCACGGTCGCTTAAATTATTATAAATGGCTAAAAATATAATTTTTTACATGCTCCAACCTATAGTGCAATTTTATAATTTATTTACCGCTTTTAAACTTTTTTTTATTATTACGAAAGTGAATGTCATTTAAAAACGTATTTTCGGATCACGTCACATAAATGCACCCGGATCCTCTACACATTCTTATTCAACGTTTTTGGATTTGGATTTGGGTTGCATGAAATGCACACCCGAATTTAGGAATGTAATTTTATTAAAATTGCGTCTAAAAAAGACTAATGTGTTGTTATCTTTTGGGGAGGACGTAAAATTCGCTAAATGGCCCGTCCCGAATTCTAAGTATTTTAAATTAAGTATTTAATGAGGGCCCCGCAATTTATGGGTTTTGTTTAGCGAGGCTCATCTCATTTTTATTTAAATGCCAACCTAGAGCAAACTAAAATTTTCTATTTATTATTTGTCTCTAAAAAGGCCTATTAATTCACAAATATAAATTCGGGCCTCGAATTCAAGTCCGAATTCAAATAAAAGGGAAAACCCTTTTAGCTTGAACCCGCTACTTAATTTAAAACCCAATTTCATATTTATGAATTAATTCCCTATATGCTTAATACACTTTTAATGTAATTTTTAAGACCTTCTGATTTATGGAAGTTTTGGAGCCTTAAAGGTTTAACCCAGGCCCAAACGGCTGAAGAACATGACTCAGGGGTCGAGCCCTAGCGGAGGCACAAGATAGCGCTTAAGGTAAATTCAGGCGGCCCAATTAATTCTTAAAGCAAACTAACTGATTTAATATTTTTGCTTAAAGTTATAGAAATTCCCTTTTTACTTATCACCAATTCTATTTGATTCCTTGTTTTACTTGATTCAGAACATAGGCTAGATTAGCAATTCCAATAAATTCACACAACTTTACTTTTAATTCAATACATGCTAATAAACTGGAATGATCGCTAGCTGTATTGAACAACCAATTTCAAACAACAAACTTGGCAAACTAAATATTATTTTTTGTTTTGATTTCAGAATTGAAAATGCTGGAACTAAACTGAAATTTTAAAGTCACTGTGAATGAAAATATGTGTCAGCCTCAAGGTTGATTTCAAATTCTACTTTGCATTTTATACAGTTTACCAATGACCCTTATGCGAGATGAAGATTGAAATAAACTTCAAAACTAAACCACATTGGATCTAAACATTATTGAACAAATCTACCTTACTTGATATTTCTACTAACTACAACTCGATTGTCTAAGAATCAGTCTTTCCCATTATGTTGTTGATCACATTGGAACCTAACTAGTCACCAGATGCAATTACACTAGACTAATGAATGATTAGCAACCCATTACACATCAAAAATTCAAAGACTATCAGTCCAATAACCACGACATCACAATTCGAAGCAGTCTTAAAACAGTCCGGTCCAATTAAGTTATACAATCTCAGATCTACGTAAATACAAATCAACATTGAATTACAACATATCATTTAATATCTATATTGACTAAGAAGCATGGCAGTCCAAACAGATGCAGTTTGAGGAGCATGTTCATTTCACTTCCACTTCAAAAGTTACAACAAATCAGATTTGAATGTGTACCTGAAGTTCGTTTCAAATAAGAAATAGAAGAGGAGTAGTCAGCAACAACAGGAAAGCAAGCAACAACAGTTAAAATCCAAACTGAAACAGCTCCAATAAACCAGGAATGAAGGAAGAAGAAGCAGCACTAGCTGAGTGCTCAAATTAGACTCAATTAAGACCCAGCAAACTCGAAATCTCAACCAGGACTATCTCTGCCAATAAACTAACCAAAATAGTTCAACTAACACCCAAAATAACCTGAATTTGAACCTCAGAATCAGTAGGAATCAGAATGAGCAATTAATTTGCAACTGATCTAATACTTCAATGCAACAATCCTATTTTTGTAGTTTTTTCTGATATTTGTATTTTTTGTTTGGTTTTGAAGGTTTTTTTTTTAAAATTTGAAATTCAAAAAAAAAATCAGATTTGAAACTTGGGGAATGATTTTTTGGGGATTTTCAGATCTATCTCCACTTTAGGGAATTTTCAGAGGTCAAAAACTTCTTCATCAAGGCATTTGTGATGCCTTTTTATAGGCAAAGCTAGGGGCCTCAATCAGATTTTTATTTTTCTTTCTAATCCCTATTTATTTTCAGTTTTGGTCCTTCAGTTTTTAACTTGTGTTGCAAGTAATGCCTTAAACTTCCCGAAATGTACACTTAAGTCCTATTTTGGAATGTCCTAGAAGGTTCTATCATGTTCATATTCCCTTTAAATCCCTAAACTACCCTTGTCTGATTTATAAAAGTACCAAATCTAATAAAACTACCCTTTTTCCATGCCCAAAATACCCTTAAAACCCCCTGAAATTACTAAGCCTTATCAATTAAACCCAATCCTTTACCCTAGTTGAAGTTAACTATGATTAACTAAAGAATTGAATTCATTCGGCTATATCCAATCACCCTAAACTAAACCTAACAATTTACTTGAAAACAATCGATGAACTAAAGAACAATTACGGATTCAAAATACAACACCAAACTTTTAAAAACATAATTAACCCTAAGTTTAAAGAATTCAAATCACAATGAAACCAACAAATTATTATTATCAGAAGAAAACAGGCACATTAAAATTAAATCAAAACTAACAAAAAGTCCATTTAAACTAACAATTTGAACCAACTAAACTAATAATTAAACACTTAAACAAAACAAAAAATGGAAATCAAAATTAAACTAATTAAATCAGAAAAATTGAAAGAACTTATTGATTTTGCAATTATGCCACCTGGATTTCGATTCAACCCCGGAATGATGTGAATGTGTGTTCTTCCATAAAAACACACGAACACATTATCTCGAAGTTAAACTCGAGCTCTGAACTCAAAAATTTCGAGGAATCCTAAATTTCTTAGGGTTCCGCCGGTATGAGATTTGAACTTTGAGGAGCTTGGTTGAGATTTGAGGGCAAATGGCCTGAGATTCGAAGAGGGGAGGATGTGGAGATGCCTTGGTGTGATTTTCAGGGTCATTGGAAAATTTTGTGTTTTGGCCGGAATTTCGGATGAATATTCGACACGTTCGGCTAGGATTTGAGACAAACTAAAGCCAGATACGGGGAGAGGAGGAAAAGAGGAATCTAGAGTGTTAATTTTGGAGCAATTGGAGGCGGCGCCGCCGTAGACGGCGGAGGCGGTGTCCACAATTTTGGAGATTCGACGGAAAGGGCTGGGATTTTAGCCATGGGGATTTGGGGTTCGGAAAGAGGAGAACGTGAGGAAGCTATGGTGTAATTTTTAGGGTGTTTGGACAACTGCCGCCGGCGGCGATTGGGCAGAGTAAGGCGGGGCATGGTGGGGATTAGGGTTCGTGTATTAGGCTGTTCTGAGACGGGAAAGGGGGTAGTGGGGTAGGGATTAGGACATATATATATATCAAATATCCTAGGATATTATCGTCCGTTAGATCAAAATTCAAGGGTCGTGATTGATCGACGAAACGACGTCGTTTGGCAATAAAAAAACGAACGGGTCAAGAGCTGGGGTTTGGGCCTAGGCGTGGGTGATCCGTTTGGGCTGGGATACTAATTGAAATCAACCCATTTTTGGTCTCTTTATTAAGACCATCTCTTTTTAATTTGTTTTCTTTTTAATTCTTTTACTTATTTTGCTTTTGTATTTTATTTTTGTATTTTTTTATTTATTTATTTATTTATTTTATTTTTATAAAATGCTAAAATAAACTCGCAATCAAATTAACACTAAAATTAGATTTTTTAATTAGTTTCTAATTATAAGAAAAATACAAACTAATACCAATTTGAACTAAAAATGCAAAAAATGGACCCTTTTTGTTATTTTCTTTATATTTTATTCTAAAACAAATTAACACTAATTGCTATTGTAAAATTAAATCCCTAAATGCAAAATGCATATTTTTGTATTTTCATATGAATTATCATGCACAAATAAAAATGCAACCAATTAACACAAATTCAACAAAATTCACAAAAAATTATAAAATAATAAAGAAATCATTTTATTTGAAACTTTTGGAATAATTTGTTTAGGGCAAAAATCACGTGCTCACAATAGTTAATAATGGCGGGTGGTGGTTTGTGGTTGAGGAAGGTGGTGGTAGGTTATAATGATGGGCGGTGCCGGTTGTGGTTGTTAATGGTGATGTGGTGGTTAGTTGTGGTAGTTGAGGTGGATAAGTGTTGACTGTGGGTAAGAATGATGGTGGTCGGAGTGGCGGGAATGATGGATGGTGATGATCGATAATGGTGGTGGCTATGATTGAGGATGATGGTGGCGTGGTGGTGGCGATGGCGGTAGTGGTGGCGGTGGTGGTGGTGGTTGAGTATAGTGGTGGTTGTGGCATGATGGTAGTTGATAATGGTAAGCGGTGGCGGCAGTTAATAATGAATATGTGATAGCATCTTAATGAAATTAAGTCTCTGTTATAGATTTTAATCATACAGACCTATTCAGACCCATTAAGTGGTTGTGAAGTAAAAAAAACAAACACATTTAATGATTAAGATCTGAATAATTAAGATTCAGACTTTAAAAACAAACGCATTTAATGTTTAAGATCTAACATTCATTAAATACAAACAAATGAGGCCTACGTAGATTACTGTAGACAAACCTACTATCCAAGTTTCTTTGCAAATTGCTTTCATTTATTTCGCCCCAGCTAGAAACTGAACTATCATTCCACCAGGCATAGAAAACTAATTATAGAACTACCTCCAAGAATTTATATTGAAATAGCATTTCATGCTTGGGTATGTTAAATTTGGTATATAAAATTGTCATATTATATTTTGTGGGATAGATCTTTGGAGAGGAAAGAAGGCAAGGAAGAATAAATAAGTATCACTTTTCTCACCACTATGACCTTAGATTCACCTAAAAATTTAAGGAGAGTAAAATTGGCTCATTTATTGTGTATCAATTAAGTGAAATAATAATGATTTATTTACTTCCAATTAGTTTGTCTCATTACCGGAAGAAGAGTAAATGTTTATATTTCACACTTTTCTATCAATTTCGGCCAGATTGAAAATACCGACACGATATCTCATCTAAAAGTTTAAGTGGTTAGAGAAATCACACTTCTATTTATTTAATTATATCGTCAACACTCCCTTACGGCTTCTACCTGCTCTAATACATGTTAAAGTGTGTGTTTATCTCATCTAAAAAGTTTAGATGTTACAGAGACCACAATTTTATTTATTTAATTATGTCTTCAACATTATGTAACGGCTCTACTTTTACTTATGAAATGAGAAAAATGACCTTTTGAAGAAGAAAAGAAGGCGCCTTCTACATTTCTCCTATATGTGTAAAAAATGTTCTTTAATTACAAGTAATATAATTCGAACCCAATAATTAAACTAGATGGACAATGGTAAAATTTTAAACTCGAACTCATAAAACTCAAGTCATGATTTCCTCTTGATTATGGACTAAAACAAGTTGTCAACGTTTTTACTTGTTTCAGCATTACATTGTGCTCAAAAGGGTAATAATGTCACTAAGGATTTGGCCTGCTCTATTAATCCTAACATATGCAAAGCCAGCAGACGAGAAAAAAAAAATATTAAGAATTTTATTGCAGAGAAAAGGCAAAAGTCCAATTGATACAAAAACTGATTGATACAGAGAAAATATTGCCTTTTCATGTAAAATAGTATCACGAGAAGTTCCTATCAAGTTGCGTTATTTTAGCTACGATTTTAACTCTGATTTTCCAATTTTGTCAGTGCAAGGAAGAAGAATTGTCACACTGGATATGACGTGATAATATATCATCAATTGACCCATAATTTTCTGCAACCAAACTGAGCTGAAAAACAAAAAGAAGCTCAGCTATTAAGAAAGGAAAGAGGAATTTGTCGATTTCCAGGGCCTAACTCCCTCTTTTATATTTCCAGGACCAATTACGATTACTCCGTCTTCTGAAATATTTCACTTATCGAGAATTAATTTAAATAAACTTTAAGTATTATAGATTGTAAATTTTTTTCATGTCAATGTAGTTAAAAAATGCACATTAAAATATTGATCAAACTTCACACAATTTCATTCTCGATAAAATCTAAATTGAAACGGTGAAAGTACCTTTCATTTGAATGGTTTTTGGTGCATTTTCCTATTAAATGGTGGTAAAAGGCAGGGAAGTGCACGATTAGCCACTAATAACACATCTATTTACTTTTAAGTCACTGTTTAAAATTTCTTTAGTCTTTAGCCACTGCTTTAATAAACTTTAACTGCTCGAACGAAAATACCTTTCTGCTCATGTTCTTAACTTTTGAACTTAATTTCGGGACTTTAAGATTATATGTCCTTAACTTTTGAACTTAACCTCAAGACTTCAGGACTACATGTCCTTAACTTTTGAACTTGTAACTATAAGTTCAGGACTTCAGGACTACATATCCGTAACTTTTGAACTTGGAACTCTAAGTTCAGGACTTCAGGACTACATGTCCTTAACTTTTGAATTTGGAACTCTAAGTTCAGGACCAAGTGTCCTTAACTTTTGGACTTCTTAGCCTAAGTTCAAGACCTATTGTCCTTAACTTTTGAGCTTGTTCGTCTAAGTTCAGGACTGCAGGACCAATTGTCCTTAACTTTTCAACTTGTAACTGTAAGTTCAGGACCTATTGTTCTTAACTTTTGAGCTTGTTAGTCTAAGTACGGGGCCAAGTGTCCTCAACTTTTGAACTTGTAATTCTAAGTTCAGGACCAAGTGTCCTTAACTTTTGAATTTGGAACTCGAAGTTCAGGACCAAGTGTCCTTAACTTTTGAACTTGTAACTGTAAGTTCATGATCCATAACGTAGCAAAAAACCAAACGTTATTTGTATCTTTTCACCAAAAAATAAAATAAAATAAAATTTACAAATAAGATTGATGTCAAATTACACAACATAAAGCTAATAACAAAAAGAAACAACTAAAAAAATAAAAGACTACAGACCTAACCAACCAAAAGAAAAAAAAAATAAAGTTGGAGAAGTGGACTGCAACGCCGAGGAAGTGGTCTGCCTTTGGGTTTAGGAAGTGGGATGAAGTTGGTGAAGAACTTACTGCATGGGGAAGAGAAGTAACGAGTTTGGGAAATTTTGGTCAGGAGAAAGGGTTTTGAAATTTTGATAGAGGGTTTGGGAAAGAAAAGAGATAGAAGAAAGGTTAACTTCGTCTTTTCATATTAATTTTAATAAAGTAGTGGCTACTTTTGCTTAGCATTAAAAATATTAAATAAAGAGTAAATACCACTTTAAAAAGTGGCTACCTACGCCATTTCTACTAAAAGGTAAGAGACAATGAAGATCAAACTCAGCTATATTATGTTAATAACTCCCACCAATATCATTAGACTGAAGTTTCGTGGTATGATTACATGTTAAAATTTTATCTCTTTAAGTTACAAAATATCAAAGACTTTTCCTATATCTTTTGTCTTTCCTGTAATTTCAAACTAAATATATAAAATCTCTGTATTCAAATAATTTTTTTTTACAAAGAACACCCTAAAACTTCATCCTCACATATTGTTTTTTTCATCTTCACATTTACAAAAGATATTTTTATCCATGTGTAACAATGCAACTTTAAATTTTGATCAATACCTCAACATTTAAGAGAAGCTTCACCTTCTCTTGCATTATCTATCTTTTAGAGAATAATACTACATAACTACATCATTAGCATATTAGAAAATGAATCAACGAGTTTCTCGACCTTTTGACTTATGTTAGTCTGTTCTATTTCTCGATGGGGCGAGATATAGACATATTTCGTGGAAAACACCCAGAACCTCCGCTGATATTACTATACCAGAAAAAAAAAAAAAAAAAAGATAACATTCCGCCTTAGGGTCTGGCAAAGGGCCGCGCCCCAAGGTATTGACGTAGACAACCTACCCTAATGCAAACATTAGTGGATGCTTCCACGACTCGAATCCGTTACTTATAGATCACATGAAAACAACTTTGTCGTTGTTCCAAGGCTCCCCTTCACTAAACTATGAGAAACAATTGATTTTTAGATCAGGGCCTAATTCAACAAACGGACTACACATTAACAAGGAGAAGTAATGCATGGGCCAAGTTAATTCTTTTAGGCCCACCTGCGCAAGCAAATTTCAACAACAGTCCACCTGAATAAAGACATTTTGATTAGGAAGCAGATTTTGAATTTCTATATAGCATGTCCCAAACATTTCAAATCAATAATAATAAATTTAAATTTTAAAAAGGAATTTTTACCTACTATAGCAAATGTTGATACCTTATTTATTTTAAATAAATATCCTTTTAAAAAAATTATATTTCATAGCTACCTTTTGATTTTTTATAGCCAAATATCTATTTATGATCACCTCCTACCCTTAAGCCATAAAATAAGCTTTGTGTAATTTTTCTCTCTCCCATCGAATTTCTCATATCCCTTAAAAAGCTTGTATCCCCTACGATCCTACCCCATATCTATTCTCCCTCTCTCACACACACATCTTCCACCTTCACCTTTTTCAACCTAACCTCCATCGCCCCTCAATTTTTAACTGGTTCTGTCACGACCAGCAAAAAGAAATGGTGAATCCATCACCTTCAGATCTGAAAAAGGAACAACTTGAAGAAAAGCACCAATAATTGAAATCGAAAAAACAAAAACATATAAATGCCGACAGATCGGTAGGTACCCTAACGATTCGAATTTCATTATCGAGAAGGCGAGAAGCCCTAATAATATCATCAACGGACATAGCATGTAGTTGGTCATCTTCGAAGTTGCTATCCTCTACCATCGTCGTGGCCATCGTATCTTCTATCTTGTGTTTGTATGAGAATCCGGGGAGAAAACAGAATTAGAGAGTCGATCTAGGTAGCTTGTGCAATCAGAAAGCTTTCTTGAAGATTCTGTTAATATATTTCAATGTATCTCGCTGTATTTCATGGTATTCATTATCTTTCTTTTCCATTGTATTTCAATGTAATCTCGTTGTATTCCATGTATTTCATTGTATTCACGGTCTCGTTGTATTCCATGAATGTACTTATATTTTTTTAATTAATATAATTTATGTATTCAGATGTACATATATATTCAAATAGCTCTGTTTTTGTTGTATTTATCGGCTCAGCAAAATATTCAGCATATTTCACGTTAAATACAAATTATGGGTGATGCAATTGAGTTAGTTGAGTTATATTAGGAGTCTATTGTGTTAATTGATTCACTTTCCGTTAAAAGTCAGGTGAATAGACCACAATTTGCGCTATTTACGTTACTGTATTTACAATTACATATCGTGAATATGGTCGAATACAGTCGAATACAATATCTGTCTAGTTGTAATCCCTTGTTTCACGCCGTCAATACAGTCGAATACAAAAATATGTCTAGTTGTAATCCTCTGTTTCACGCCGTGAATACAATCGAATACAAAAATTTGTTTAGCTGTAATCCCCTGTTTCACGCCTAGAAATGCTACTGTATTCATGAATACAGTAGCTTAAAATATCGAATACACCCTAAAAAAACCTGAAAACACAGCTACAGAAAGTAATATAGTAAATGATAGCTACAACTAGCTAATAACCACCAAACAACAGTGGTTTATGAAAATTTCTCTTTAAAGTACTCATTAAATAAACATCTCATCACCATGTCTAGTCAAATCATTGTCATGTAAAAGAAACTGAGATAGCACACAAATTTAGTGGGCGTTTGGACATATGAATTAGTAAAATTTCAAAAAAAGAAAATCCAAGTCAAAATGATATTTGAAAATTAGAGTTGTGTATGGACATGAATATAATTTTGAATTTTTTTTAAATTTTTATGAGTGATCTGAGTGAAAATTTTGAAAAACAGTTTTTTGGAGTTTTTCAAATTTTTGAAAAATTCCAAAATTCATCTTCAAGTGAACATTGAAATTTTTATAGCCAAACACTGATTCGAAAAAAAAAATGAAAATTATAAACGAGCTCTTAACCTATGAATTCGAAATAGATAGCGCCAAAACTCTGAATTAAGCAGCAAGCTTTACTTGAGAATTCAACAGTGAAATGAATGTCCCTTTAAATAGCAAACTTAAATAGCAATGGTTTTATCAGTATTTTTAACACTTTTACGGATAGTCGAATACATAAGCATTCTATGTACGAGAATGGTCAGTTGCCTATCGGTTAGACCATCAAGATTCCACTCATAAATTTCGGAACCACCGTAAGACGTATTAGTCTGATTCCAATCACGTTCCTCTATTAGGGCATCTTGCGGAGTTGGACGGGAATAATAATAGTTTTGCATTCTAGGTTTATCCGCGTATTTACTAAAACTTTTGGATCCTTTGAGTTTATTAAACTCGGACCAAATTTCGCTCTTATAATCAGGACCATTTTCGATTTTATCAGCAAAATCGTTTGATAAATCAACTGGCTTAATACTAAGATGAGAAAATTTTTTATCAAGAAGATCCTCTAAATCATTGAGGGAAGAAAATTTAAAATCTTGAATCTTAGGAGGTCTTTGAACATGAGTAGGGACCGTTTGACTACTTGAAGTGGAGGCAACATCAGTATTAGTCTTCTTACTTATTTCCTTTATCAAAAGGGTACTGATAAAGATGTATTAGTAATGCAAGCACTAGTTATGCAGAGATTAGTTCTAATACTTGCATTAGTAACACATAGGTTGAGAAAGTGTACCAAACAAGGGATTTGTAATACCAAAAGCTAATGCATGCATTATTTTTTGTAATGCATCCTACCAAACGACCCGGAAGTGAATACCGGACAGCAAAAGGGAAATATCATCAATGGACTCCATGATCTACATAATTCCATGATGAGTATTTCACGTCAAGTGATCAAAATACAAAAGCAGAACCACAAAGAACAAGAAGACCCTCAACTTTAAACTGATTCGAGCAAGTACCTAGGATGAGTACCTTCTGGATGTCCAATAAAATTAGAACGATGCAGAGAAAATCCGTAAGACGCATGCGCAAAGATGACGAACAAACAGAGAAATGGTCCAAAAAGGTAGCAGTAACTAGGATGAACACTAAACCAATAAACAGGAGGCTATAAGAAGGAAGACAAGATCTGCAGGCAGTGCCAAGTTGAGCTACAACTCAACTATGACTCACGCCTCAATTAACGACAAAGTTGTGCAAAATTGAAACTAAACAATGAACAATATAAAACAAACATAAACACACTGCAAGACAAGAAAGAACAATACATATTTCAGGTGGCTATCCACACAAAGCCATATCAAGGCTAGTGTTATCAAAGGCGAAAAGCACAAAAAAACGTTGTGGCTCATTGGGATATTAAGCGCAAAGTGCAAATAAAATACGGGCGTTAATAAAGAAGAAAATACAAAAATATATGTATAGTCCAAGACTAATAATCATAAGTATGAATAACAAATCTGCAGACAAAGAAATTGAAAAAAACTATAATAAAGTCAAATATTAACTGTTCTGCTGGCTCTTCAAGATAATGCTCATTGGCAAGGGGAAGTATGCCTTAGAGCGTTGATGATGACACTGAAGTGCCCGCTAAGCGAGGCGAAACGCTCAACATGTTTTGTACCTCACTTTAGGGCTTAAGCGCGCTTTAAGCGCTCCTTTGAGAACAGTCAAGAGAAGAACATAATAACTGCTAAAGAACATCCAACACGTGTTCCAGGAAACAACTGCAATGACAAAAAATGCCTGCCTCATCTCAAATTGTGCTGGCTAACCTAGTATTCTTGCAAACTTCTTTCGCATCTATACAAGGATAAGGATCTAGACCAGACGTTGCTGTCATGGGTCATGTTTATTCATCTCTAAGGCAGAGTTATCGAAACAAAATAAAACCGGCAGTGAATTTTCACTTTTTTCCCTGGAGAACTAATGCGGTTATAAGTACAACCGGGCGTGGACGGCATTCAGCCCTCTGGATTTTCAAAGGGGCAGTGAGCCCGCACCAGACACCATGTAACATGATTAGATGTGGTGGTGCAATACAAGTTTTATAAGACAACAAAACACCATAAAGAAATATTCTAAAGCACAAATGGTTAGATTTGTTCAAAACTAGTTATCTTCGGAAAGGAAGGACCGAGTAAAGTTTTAAAAAAATCCACTAAATCCACAGGGTAAGGTTTATACTAGATGAGATCATGATTGAAAGCAGATCCAAACTGACTAGCAATGATGATTAAAAGCAGATCCAAACTGACTAGCAATGAAAAAAAAAACGGAGCGCTGACAAGCAAAGTCAGTCCAGAAACTGCTCTTTACATAGCTGTTACTCTATAGCAGCAAAGTTTCACATGTAGTCTCTGTGTCTTCCACCTCAAAGTCACAACACATATAACGCACATTTTTTGGATAAGGACAACTCATATCAAGCACATTGTTAGAAATTTCAAAAGTACTCAGACAAAATCACAAAGCATAATTCGCCCTTTCATTCTTGATTAAATGAACTGTGATATTACATCATTCAAGAACCTGCTGATAATCAACGAGCCTGAGCGCCATTCTCCTCACTTACAAAAAATTTCCTTTTCTGACCCTAATAGCTAATCCATAACTGATATAACAACCAATCTATGCAAAGCAGACAAACTAAACGGAAACATCTAGTAAGCTAAAACCATTATCAAGCTAATAACATATAAAGCAAATCATTTTCCACCATACCTCTATCATCCAATCTTGAACTTCAACTGAACCAAACCCTTATTCGATTCAACTTTTCGATCCAGCTCTCTCATTCTCCACCTTCTGTGCAAAAACCTTTGTTGCGATCATATTCTCGTCGAAATACCTAGCATAGGGATGCCCTTGTGGTACAAGTCTTCTATACTTCTCGAAACACCTTTCAGCCTCACTGCTTTTCCTCAACAATGTGTATATTATCCCTTGACACAAATAAGGCCTGAAATCCCTAGGCTCCTCTTTAACTAACTCCCCGTATACCTTCAATGCATCTTCATATTTCCCTTCGATCACTCGAATTTGTGCAAGCAATAGCTTAAAATCCCTCAAGTCACTCTTTTTATTCTCCTTCTTACACAACTTCATCCCCTCCTCAATCTTTTTCTCAATCCCCTTCAAATCTTCAATCGATTCATCTTGCGAAGCAGCCATAACCAGCCCATGATACGCCTCGACACGAAAAGGGTCATTTTGTAATATCTCATTGAACCCAACTTTGGCCAATTCAACCTCACCAATGTTAACATACAAATGGGATTTCATCAATGGCCATTCGGATTCATTCGGTTCCACCTCAATCAACTTATCAATAATACTAATAGCATCAAGCATTTTCTTGTTCTTTATCTTAATTTCCATCAAATTCCTTAATGCTTCCACGTCATCCGGGTTAGAAACCAAGTGTTCCTCAATTGCCCTTTCTTTTTCCTCCTCTGAAACTGCTTCTCTCACATCAGTTTCTACAGCAGCAGTAGGAGGAGGAGCAAAATTCTGAGCAGAAATTGAAGGTTTTGGGAAAAAATAGAATCTTGAAAAGATAAGGGCAGTGGCAGTAACTGTAGCAACGAGTGTCGGCTTAAGGAATGAGAATGGGTTTGGGGATTTTTCGTTAGGGTTTTGAGGGATAAGGGGTTTAGGGTTTTGAGAAGAGGAGGCTTTGATGGAGAAGAACGAGGTGGAAAATGGTGGGGGGTGGGTTCTAAAAGAGAGACAAGAAATGGGTTTAGCATAAATTGGACGTTGATAATGTAGGAATTGTTTGTGAATTTGGTTTGTTTTGGAACAGACAGGGTTTAAGGTTGTCATGGTGTTTACGAGGTTTGTGAAGAAGAGAGTGCAAGAAAGAGGTCTTAAACCCTAACGATAATGGTGGATTTTACAGTCTAGAGAGAGAGAGAGTTGATAATGGAGGAGGTAAAGACTTTTGAGAGGAGAGGAGCGCTTTGGGCTTGTTAAGGATGGGCCTAAAAGACTAAATATATTGGGCTTTTATTTTAGGCCCGTTAAATGACTAAACTTAGAGGAGAAAATCTCACTTTATACCCATTAAATTCAAACTATTTACCCTTAAATACTCATACTTAAACTATTTACTTTTCCTACCTATACAGTCAATACTATTTACCCGCCCAAATAATTTCCTTATTTAATGTATATAAAAACTCCTAAAATTTAGAATTTTGAATGCAAACAAAGAATTTGCTATTTTTTCTCTCCTAACATTAAGAACACGATTTTTCTTCTTTTAAATTTTTTCTCTACTTCTTTTTTTGGTAGAGAGTGTCAACGATAAATTTAACGAAATCATGTTAGATTAATTTTATAAGTTAAAGATGTATACAATTAAAGTAATAAATATGTATTCCATGTTGGATATAATGAAGTTGCGGATAATATTTAAAATATTTAATATCATAGTTAATTATTAAATTTTGAATGTGCTAATATCTTGAACGCTGAGTTCAACTATAAACAATTGAACTTCTATGGTGATAGAGTAAAAAACTCTTTACACTAACTAAAAGAAAAGATAACTATACATAAGTATTCGTGCATAAGAAGCCATATAAGTAATTTGGAAAAAAGGCAAGTAACATGCTACTAATATATACTTTTAAGTTAGAAAATCAAAATATACCTGATCTCGGACACTATACTGATTAAACATTGAACGTGAATTTTCTAATGTATAAATATTGTAGAAGCCATGATGCACCAAACAAAGGTGTTCAATATGTGTTATATAACTCTAAACGTAATATTTTACCTAAATACATATTGTAATTTTTCAACGTAAGGTGGTCAATTGACCATCCGTATGACCACGTGGCTTCACCACTGATCCAACCTCAAATATTGTCTATATTTTGTAAACCTTGCAGTATAGTCAATCTAGAGCATTGATTGACTGAATGGTAATCATTTAATAGTTTGCTAATCAATCATTTGTAGAATATTCTGTGAATTTGAGTCACTATCTGTTAATGTTATGTGAAATTGAAGTCACATTGACCACTCTTTCTCCTCAGCAGCCAGCGCACAAAAATATTATCCTTTCCGCCATGTTATTGAAGTCCCGCATTAAACAGGTGCCAATTAAAGGATCTGCGATATGGATTTCAATATCACGGACCTTGAAGCTTGAAACTCATAACTTGGTTTGTTTGAGTTTTTAATTGTTTTGATCTGATCCTGTATGAGTTAGTTTGGAAAGTTGATTGGAGTTGAAGCTAAAGTTTTAGTCAATTTGTTGGAGATTTTATAGTAAATTTTAGAAATTTGGGTTGAAATATAGTTGAACCAAAGAAGAAGACGAATTTGTATTGTATACCCAAATAGTATACAAATATACCATTTTAGTGTACAATTCACTCCAGCTATATATTATATTGGTATCATATGCTAGTTGAATTATTTTTTGGTTGTATTAGCTGCATTTAATTGGTACAGTATTTGATTTTCTTTTAATAATACTAATATAGTACAATATCTTGAAATACCTTATTATATTAATATGTGGTACACTATTTTTTTATTTTTCTCTTTATGGATTTGTGTTATGTAATAGTAGTATAGTCATATAGTTTTCGGGAATTAACTAGTAAAATTGTATACCATATTGGTATAGTTATATGCCATATTGGTATCATATGGTATTTTGAACATTGTTTTGGTTGTTTTAGCTGCATTTAAGTGAATTTTATTATGAAATTAGTTATATCAACATGAGTTGCAATAATGTTGGAGTTTTTGTGTGCCGATGGACATAAATTATATGTATTAATAATTTTTACAGTTATAGACAATTATTGGAATGACCACATACAACTATATACCTTCTTAGTATACGAAATGAGCAAGTAATTTTGCAAATATTTAGCTCGCAATATGAGCATGTAATTTTTCCATATTTTTATTACGTCCTTTAATGTTTTGGTAGAGTTATATAGCCGCATATAGTTGGAGAAATCATATGCTCTGTTGGTATACATATATACCATATTGGTATCACATGGTACTACAAGTCTTTTTCGCTACTTATACTTTTATTGTATTTTTAAATATTAAATTATTATTTTTATTCTAACTAGTATATATGGAGATTTGGTTGCCATAGATTATATTTTCTTGCTCTGTAATTGGTTGTATTACTGCTAATCGTAGAGTGTGTATTGATATTTATAGGTAAAGAGATCAAGGTTTGCATGGCAACCACGTGTTGATTCTTAAAATTTGATTATGTAATTTATGGTGCTCAACAGCAGTCAATGTGATATTCAGTGTATTAGATCAAGTGACAACTGTATTATTTCAGTTTAATAATTAAATTTAAAAAATGAAAAAAAAGGTATATTGTACTAGTTATATTAAAAAAGGCGAACAAATATTTACTATATCAATTATTTTTCTTATTGTATAAAAAAGGAATAATAAAAAATAGTGAAAACAGTAAATGAAATTAGATTATGAAGAGAAAAATAATATAAAAAAATACGAAGTTAAATGAAATTAGAAAAAGAAAAAAGAAAAAAAAACAAGAAGAAAACGAGAAAAAAAAAGTATAGAAATAAAAAAAATGGAGAATAAAGAAAAAATTCCCTACAAAAATTATTTTTGGTAGGAAATGTAATTAATTTATGGGTAGAAAAATAAATGGATAGACAAAAATAAATAGTTTTATTTTTGTGGATAGTTGTGTCAAAATCCCAACTTAGAGATAAGCCACGACTTTGGGCCTGTAGAGAGTGGCCTCTCGAAGTGGGCGAAGTGTACAAATAGCCGTTTACGGAGCCAACTTCATACCCGAAGGTCTGAATTTAAACTTTGGCTTTTCAAACTTCAAACTTTTGGGAATAAAGTTATGCAAGAGTGAAATGGTCAGTTTAAAGTTACTAGCTCCTTAACTTTAAAGATAAAACATTTCCTGGTATTTATTGCAGTAATTTATGATTGGTAAATATCTTAAATCACCCCTAAACTAGACTCAAATTATTAGTATCCTCCCTAAACTATGTCCGGTCTTAATTACCCCCTCAACTTGGCCTTTTGAGGGTCAGTACCCTCCTAGACGTTGATGTGGCAAAAAATATGGGTACACTCACCTGCCACGTGGATTTTTCTGTCTATGTGGCATTTTTTTTTGAAAAATAATTTTTTTTTACCTTTTTAAGAATATTACTTTTTAGATAATTTTTTTCGAATACAATTTATAATAAAATTTGGATAGAACTGCATTATTTAGACTAAATATTTTTAATTGATCAAAAATAATAAAGTTTTAGTTAATATTTTTTTGAATTTGACCTGAAAATAAAGATTTATACAATTGAAATAAATAGTCAAGGCATCTAAAAAGTTATAAAAAATATATAGTTTGAAATTAACTATTTGGCTATAATTTTTTATATAGCTATAAATTACGGTGCTATAATTTTTTTTTTTTTACAGAATTTACCTAAAAAGGTAAAAATACACAGTTGAAATAAATAGTTATTGTATCAAAATAAGAAATAAAAAGAGTGTACAATTGCAAGAAATTACAAGTGCATATGTACACTCTTTTTATTTCTTCTTTTGATACAATGACTATTTATTTCAATTTTATAAATCTTTATTTTCATGTCAAATTCAAAAAATGATTAACTAAAAATTTATTAGTTTTGGCTAAATATAAATATTTAGCCTAAATAATGTAGTTATATCTAAGTTTTATTATAAATTTTATTCGAAAAAATTATCTAAAAAATAATATTCTAAAAAATGTTTAAAAAAAAATATTTTTCAAAAAAAAATGCCACATAGACAGAAAAATCTACGTGGCAGGTGAGTGTACCTATACTTTTTGCCACATCAGCGTCTAGGGGGTAATGACCCTCAAAAGGCCAAGTTGAGGGGGGTAATTAAGACCGGACATAGTTTAGGGAGGATACTAATAATTTGAGTCTAGTTTAGGGGTGATTTAATGTATTTATCCATTTATGATTTTATGTGTTGGTCGTCTTCAATTCTTTTTTCTCCTCAAAATTGAACTACCCTAATTTGAGGAAGGAGACGACTGGAATAAGGGACTACACATTTAATTTATGTAAATGTGTCTTATTTTATACTACAAGTTAAAAAAAATTCTATTTTTTCTTTAACTCTTCAAATAGATTCACATAAATGAAACATGAGAGACAAAGAGTGTGTGTGTGAGTGACAGGGGCAGATCCAGCCTATTGAATATGGATTCCCGTGAACCCACTAGCTTTTGCATATATCCTGTATATGTATTAAAATATTCACGAAATATCCATAAATATTTGATTGTGAACTCATTTACTTATTGTATATTTACTTAAGGTCGTTATAGGAACCCATAAGCTTTAAATCCTGGATTCGCCTCTGGTGTGTGTATAATTAGTAAAAATATTATATCGTCTTGTACATGGATAGTAAAACGCTTTGAATCATGATTGTATTTATCAGAAAAAAATTGCGCTTAGCAATCATTTCTAATAACAATCTAAATATTCAAGCTAAGAAAAACAAAAGGAGAAGATAAAATATTAGCTCAAAAAAATTATTTGATTTTTTAAAAACTGTGTTAGCAACTGAAGAATTTAGATACATGGACCTTACTAAATTCTTTGATAATTTCCAAGTCAAATTTAATGTTACAAAACTAACTTTTGTTATTAATATTGAAGGTATTATTAAAATAACTTTAACGGCATAAAAGTCCAATAATAGTATAGGGTTATTTTGATTTTTCATATTCAACTTTTAATCTTTATGCTTATAATATTGTGTGATGTGATGATGTGATGATGATATGATATAATATGATATGATATATACCCAAATTAAATACAAAAGTATTAAATGGTCTGTTGCACGTTTAAGTTCCGCCAGAGATTGGGCCATTAATCGCTCATCTGTTTAATAGAAGGCTAAATATGTACAAAGATCAAAATCGAAACAAGGTAATAACACAAATAAAAATTGGTATGTTCCATTTCAATTTTTTTTTTTAGTTTGAATTGGAGTTACAAATGAACTAATTGTATAGTTCAGTCAGAGGCGGCACTATAAGCCTGTGTACGGATTCAGCGGAACTCAATAATTTAGTATGAAAAGATAAGTAATCCAAATTGCAGCAAAATGCCTCTTCTGAAATTCAAAACCTATAAACTCAAAATTTTAGCCCCGTCTCTGTTCAATTTTGTGATCAATTGCGAATCTATTATAAAGGTTATGGGTTCATGTGGACATAATAATTTTTGTGTAGATCCTGTATTTTATGAAAAATTTATTAAATGTATAAGGATATTTAGCTCGGAACTTAATCTGTTGGTCCGATGATTTTTTTATAAAAAATAATCGGACCAACGAACCGAAGTTCGAATATTATTGTATATTAACTTGATATCATTGTAAGAACCCATAAACTTATAATTCTGGATTCACCCCTGAAACTGGATGCATAGATCCAAATATGGCGTATCGGTGGTAATGTACAAGTAAGATAAAGGACGGGATCGACCATGGTATAATAACTGAGGGTTGCTCTCAAGGCGGTTGATGCCAAAGACGAGCAGCTAGGATGAGGAGACAACAATAACATAAGTTCAAATATAGACATAAGGAATATTCCTTTGGATATTCCTTGCTTTGTACTTTTTAGGGTTTTTGAGAAATATCCCTTATAAGTAGGAAGAGATAGAGAACAAAAGAGGATATTCACTTCTTGATAAGAGAACTTTTTATGTAAAGAGTTGACCTGAGAATATAAAAGAGGTGTCTTATTAATTGATTATCTTGTTTAAGTTCACATTTTCGGTTCTATATTTGCAAGATCCAAGAAACCCGGAACTCTCTATTATTCCATTCATTCCACGTTGTTGTTAGAGGAAAGAGTCGTTTGAGTCTCATAATTATTGGGAATTTAACTGTACCCGGAATTGGAATCGAGAAAGGTAAGGATCTCGTGGCCAGACATGGTGTCGATCATGCGATCAATGTTAGGAAGTGGAAAAGAATCTGTAGGGCATGCCTTGTTTACATTTTTATAATCTGCACACATTCTAAGTTTGTTCCCATTTTTAGGTACTACGACTACATTGGCTAACCATTCGGGATATTTCACCTCCCGAGTGGACCCTATTTTGAAAAGTTTAGTTATCTCATCCTTTATGAATGTGTGCTTTACCTCGGATCGGGGTCTTCTCTTTTGCTTCACCGGTTTGAACCTAGGGTCTAAGATTAGTCGATGCGTCGTTATCTACGGTGGGATCCCTGCCATGTCTAAATATGACAAAGAAAAACAATTTATGTTATCAATAAGAAATTGAATAAGCTTTTTCCTGAGTTTGGGGGTCAATCCCGTTCTCATGTATACCTTTTGCTCGAGCAGGTACTCGATCAATATAACCTATTCCAGTTCTTCGACCGTTGATTTGGTGGTGTCAGAATCTTCGGGAATAATAAAAGTTCGAGGGGTCAGAAAATCCTCCTCCTCTTCTTCTATCCCTTGCTTCCCCAATTCGATTGAGGCCGATGGCTATGATTACTATTTGGCTTTCTGTTTACCTTTGATGCTCGACCTTTCTGTGGTTGATAACGTCAATATCGGTGCTACCTTATCGACCGCAAACATTTCCTTTGCAACATGTTGCTCCCCGTATATTGTTTTTATACCGTATGGCGTTGGGAATTTCATCATTTGGTGGAGAGTCGAAGGGACTGCCCTCATATTGTGGATCCAAGGCCTTCCGAGTAGGGTATTGTACCTCATGTCGTCCTCAATCACATAGAACTTGCTATATTGAATGGTTCCATCCACGTTCACTGGTTGAATAATCTCCTTTTTAGTTGTTTCAATGGCCATATTGAAGCCATTTAAGACCCGAGCTGTGATACGATATGATCTTGTAGGCGGAGCTGCTCCACGACCCTCGATGGGATGATATTTTCCGAGCTACCTGGATCCACTAAAACACGCTTAACTTGAACTTTATTTAATAAGATAGAAATTACCAGAGCGTCGTTGTGTGGCTGAGAAATGTCTTTTGATTCTTCGTCGTTGAATGATAAGGAGCCTTCGGGCACATAATCTCGGGTTCGTTTTTCCCTAGTGATTGATACCTTGGTGCGTTTGAATGTCGCTTCAGCCGACGATCATATGAATGACATGTTGGGGTTCCTCCTGTTCATTTTTCCTCTTGGTGTCCCTTTCTCTGAAATGATTCTTGGCTCGATCGCTGAGGAACTCTCGAAGGCGGTTCTCATTGAATAGATGGGCTACCTACTCCCTTAATTGCCTGCAATCCTCGGTCATGTGACCATGCGTGACATGATACTTGCACATCAAATTTGAGTTTTTTTAGGAAGGATCGGTATGTATGGGTCTGGGCCACCTAGTATCTCTGATCCTTCTGATTATTGATACAATGCCCGATGCATCGATGCTAAAGTTATATTCTGATAACCGAGGTGCCTCTGTGGGATCGGCATACTTATCAAAACCACTTTTGCTCATAAGTCCCTGAGAATTCTGTCCTCGATCACTTCTTCGATCGTTCCGGGCGGAATTGCGTCCTAAACCTTTGTTCCTTCGATCTGCGGTATATGGTTGATATCGTTCTCGCCTTCTCGGTTCGACCTTGGCTCCCTGTCGACATCCCTCTGGGTTTTAACTACCGATCTGTTTGTATATACTGAACTGGAAGGGGCTCCTAATTAATCGTCCTCGACCTTGATCTTTGATTGATACTGATTGTGCACATCTGCCCAAGTTATAGCTGGATACTCGATCAAATTTTATGTCAACTGATGTGATGCTATCAAACTCTACTCGTTCAACCCTTGGGTGAAAGGTTGAACGGCCCAATCATCTGTGACATGTGGAAACTCCATGCGTTCCATTTGAAATCAGGATACGAACTCCCTCAACATTTCGTTATCCCTTTGTCTTACCTTGAAAAGGTCCGATTTGTGTGTTGCGACTTTTATGGCCTTGGAGTGTGCCTTTAAGAAAGAAACTGCAAACATGGCAAATGAGTCGATGGAATTTGGTGGTAGGTTGTGATACCAAATCATTACTCCCTTCGAAAGGGTCTCTCCGAACTTTTTCAACAGCACAGATTTGATTTCATCATCTTCCAAATCATTCTCCTTGATGGTGCATGTATACGAAGTAACATGCTCGTTGGGATCGGTGGTCCTATTATATTTGGGTATGTCTGGCATGTGAAAATTCTTTGGAATAGGCTTCGGAGCCGCACTTGGAGGAAACGACTTTTGTACAAACTTCTTTGAATCCATCCCTTTCAAAATTGGCAGTGCCTCCAGTATCTGATCAACTCGAGAGTTGTATGTCTCCATCTTTTTATCATTAGCGTCGATTTTCTTCTCTCATGACTCGATTCTCTTGGTTAGCTCCTAGAGCATTTTCATTATGGCAAGATCGGTCCCCGATCCATTGCCATTCGAACTCTCTGGCATTGGCTCGGTACGACAAGTGATTTCTGGCTCAACCCCACACGGAGTTCTATGTTGATTTTGTAGCTGAGCAATAACGGCCTGATGAGCTGTAGCATCTCGAATATCACTTGGAGGCTAACTCATCCGTCTCCCTTGCCATGTGTACCTTGACCACCAGATCGGCCTTCTCTGCGTACACTCCCTTCGGGGTCCGCGCCTAGGTCCGCATTTAGATCAACGTGTGAACTGACATCGACAGGATCGGCAACCGGTGCTCCCACAGGATTAGCTGGTGGCACCTCGGCTCCTGGAGCAATTACATTATCGTTTTCCACGTGAAACCTGAGACTATCATCACCATGTGTGGGTACGTTTTGTGAGTTCGACATGTTTTAACCTGAGAGCAAATATACTTGACAAGAACAAGCGTGAAACAATGTGTGTTATCAGAATCAGCACTAAACAATCACTATTATCCTTAGCACCACGGTGGGCACCAAACAGTTTACCCTAAAATTCGGGTAAAAATTAAACACTTATTGTGAATTTAAGGATATGTGATTCAATCCAATACCATCTGATAAACAAGGAATTAAATAGATAAATTAGAAGATAAGATAGATCAAACCAGTATGCAAGTGGAGTCTTGACCACGATTCAAGACGGTCTCGAGAAAGAGCAATAATAATAATAACAGTAAAGAAATGAAACAACAATGATGAATAACAACGAACGGTAAGCAAGATAAAAAAAGAGCAGTGGATGTGTGCATTCTTATTAGTCAATAATCCTCCTTACAAATGAATGGGATTCCTCCTTATATAATTGAGGAGTTCTAAACAAGGTACATTTCTTATTATAGTAGGAAATCATATTAACATCTAATTAACCGTTGTAGAACGGTCTGTTCCGAGATCCACGCCACGATTCTCGAGCAATCGCGGATATCTCGCATTTTCCTTTATCAAGCCATGCCGGTGCCACTCGAAGTCTGCCTCTTTATGTCCGCAATCGAGGTCGACCTTGGCCCGGACTCGACGTCTTAGCTCTTTGACGTGCTATTCCTATCTGGACCAAAGAATAAAATCGGGTAGCCCCGATTTTCACGGTATACAACCAATTATAAAAATTATATGCATAAAAGACCTATTTTGACTGAAAAATAATGGATTCACGTGCCCATATATTGGGCTATAAATCTACCCCTAACCAGATCTTCTTGATCTCTTTGTATTAGTAGTGAATTTATTTTCTTAGACAATTCTTCCTTCAGCTATGTATCTCTTAACTTCCATTTCTTTGAAACTCTTGGAATTACGTCTTTTAATGCTGGAACACCGATTAATTAATTGAGATAAGTTGCTTACTAATTTGCTCACATTTTCTATTTTACTGTACATACATACACATATAGTTGAGGCTGAAAATAATGAAGTGAAACCACAAAACGCATCCAGATCCCTGACAAGAACCATAATACAAAGACGATAACATGCATGGACTAATATAACGAATCCACGTGGACGACCAAAGCAATGCCAACTAAGACAACATGGCGATAACGTGTCAAACATTTTTGCTAAGTCAACATCACACACCCCAACAGCTTTTATATCATACGTAGGAATAAGACAACCTAGGACCACCTTACCTTTGAACCCTATCTCTTTGTTTTATTACCCTAGAAAATATAACCATTTGAGTTGTAAATTAATGTACATGAAACTAACCATTGAGCTAGTTTTGAAAGTTTACATCAAACATCATTGTCCCAATTGAATAGAGAGGAAGGCAGCCTTTCTGAAAAATCTACAATAATTGTTGTCACTTTTCATCCAAGAACATATTATGGATTCTTTGTCTTGTCGTCTCCAATTGTGATTCTGCTGATAATATTGACGATGATTTTTCCTCTCTCATTTTATTGTATGTCTCAAAGAATTCTTTGTTCTCCTTCTCCAACTCCTTCCACACTGCATACATACAATTGATTAAAACTAAACTAATTAACTATAGGTACAACAGTCTAAGAACTTTAGAACAATTTCTTTTGAAATGAAATATAATATTAGCTAAAATAGTCTTAGAGTTTCTTATCTTTTTTTTTTTAAACCGTGATTTCCGGACATCGCTTTGCGAACCCGACTAGTTGTATTCACCGGGTCCCGCTGTTTCAAGGCGGTAACGATTAGTTCCACGGGGTCCTGGAGACGCGGCCGATTTGTAATGCCTCCAGTGACATTTTCAGAACTTTGTCCTTAAACCTTTATCGGCCGAGCTACCCCTATACATACTAAATAAAGCACGAGCTACCCCTATACATACTAAATAATAATAAAACATTGTTCGGTACATTAAGCTATTGATATTTGCGGGGTTCGAGGAAGGACCGGGCCAGTCAGGAACGGAGCTAAAACACGAACTACAGGTTCGACCGAACCTAGTAACTTTTGTTCAAATCATATATTTGTTTTAAGAAATCTATTGAATATGTATAAATTACTAATATAGAAAACCCATTAACTTAAACGGTCAAGAATTCTGAACTCATAAACTTCTAATCATGGCTCCGCCTTTGCGAACCAGTACAAGGGTCTATTATACGCAACTTTACCCTATATTTCTACAAGAGACTTTTCACGGCTCGTGACTTCCTGGTCACATGGTATCAACTTTACCGATTATGCCATGACTCCCTTTCCCGTACTAAATAATAATAACAGCATTATTTGGAAAGATTTTTATATCTTCTAACATATTCAAATATATTTATCACTTCTACTCTAAAACTAAGCAAACATAAAAATGCCATTGACCAGAAAATGTATGCTGGTTTAATGGGAAAGTTTATCCTCATCAGAAACCCAAAATAAACCAAACAAATATATCCACTCATTCCCACGTGCACATGTTTTCTTCCTAATCAAACTCATATTGTTCCAGTGTGAGTTTGAACTTTGCTCAACTTCTCAGGCAAATGTAGCTTTAGACAAAATAAGTATTAAAAGGG
>MU772655.1:154926-192124 GCA_026770625.1 Nicotiana glauca | reverse complement strand
GGATTTTTGAGTAAACGACCTCGGAATCGGGATCTAAAGGTTCCAGCAGGTTCGTATGATGATTTCGGACTTGGGTTTTGGATAACCCAGGAGCGTTTTGGCGCCTATTGTGGAAGTTAGCATTTTAGAAGGAATTTATTAAGTTTGGCTTGAAGTGCATTTCAGTGTTATCGATGTCCGTTTGGGATTCCGAGTCTGGAAATAGCTCCGTATGGTGATTCTGGAGTTGGGAGCGCGATCGGAAGTGAATTCGGAGGTCCGTAGGTCCTTTTGGAGCAATTTGGCTAAAGTTAGAATTTGAAGGTTTTTGAGAAGTTTGAACGGAGGTTAACTTTTTGATATCGGGGTCGGAATCCGATTCCGGAAGTTGGAGTAGGTCCGTAATGTAAAATATGACTTGTGTGCAAAATTTAAGGTCAATCGGACATGATTTGATAGGTTTAAACATCGGAAGTAGAAGATGGAAAGTTCAAAGTTCATAAAGCTTGAATCGGGGTGTAATTCATGGTTTTAGCATTGTTTGTTATGATTTGAGGCCTCGAGCAAGTCCGTAATGTGTTATGGGACTGATTGGTATGATTGGTTGGGGTCCCGGGGCCCTCGGGTGGATTCCGGATGGTTAACGGATCGAATTTGGCTTAAAAACTGTTGCTGGTTGCTGGTATCTAGTTTCCTTCTTCGCGAACGCGAAGCAAGTCTCGCGAACGCAAAGAGGAAAATGGGAGGCTTCAGGTTTTGGCCTTCGCGAACGCGAAGATGAAGTCACGAATGCGGAGGGGCAGGCTGAGCTGCTACATGAACGCGAGGAGGGGATCGCGAACGCGTAGAAGGAAAAGGTGGGTCTGGGGTCTTTGGCCTACGCGAACACGAGGCCTTGTACGCGAACACGAAGATCTGGGTGATTGGCCTTCGCGAACGCGAGTGGGAGACCGCGAACGCGAAGAAGGGCGGACCTGAGCTGGGCAGAATGTTTAAAAATCGGGATTTGGGTTCATTTCACTCATATTTCTCATGGCTTGGGGCGATTTTAGAGAGCTTCAAGGAGGGGATTTTCGTCGTCAATGTCAAGAAAAGTTTTCCCCATCACTTTTGTGTTAAATATATCAATTATGTATGGACTTAAGTATGAAGATTAGAGTAAATTTGGGGTTTTGCTTGAAAACCTAGGAAATTAGAAATCTTGGATTTTGATTACGATTTTGAGTATGGAATTAAGAGAAATTTATATATTCGAGTTCCTAAGTTTATGGGTAAATTTTATCTTCGAAAAGTTTTGGATTCCGGGCACGTGGGCCCGAAGACGTTTTGGTCAACTTTCCAATCGGGGTTAGGAATTTCTATAAATTAGTTGTAATGAATATTTGAGCATATATTAATGGATTTGCGTAACCATTAGCTAGTCTTGGAGCGTGGTGCATCAATTGGAGTCTTCGGAAGAATGTAGAATGCCGGTTGTGAGTCTTCGGAGCAAGGTGAGTCTCCTTTCTAATCTTGTGAGGGGGAATTTACCCCATATGTGAGTTAAATTGGTTATGTGCTCCTATTTGTGGGGGTCTACGTACGTACGATGTGACGAGAGTCCGTGCGTAGCTACTATTATGCTATTGTCCGGGTAGTTAGGACCCAAAAGCATGTTATACTTGGATTACTGTGAACCCATTGATAGTTTGAATTGTTTAAATCACCTTGAATTGGTAAAGGAATTTAAAAAGAGATTTAATATTTAATTTTCCCTGAAATGTTAAAAAGAGAAATTTGTCTATTTGGTTGATTATCCCCTATAAGCTCTTAATTTCCTACTTGAGCATGTATTTTATGTGTGCCTGCGTCGCATGGATGATTCGCGAGCAGGATATGTGTTTATTTATGGAACGGGCCGAACGCCTCGGTGAGAATAGATGCATCTATGGTTCGTGCTGCTCGACCCTCGGCAGTGCACAATTTACATTTTTTNTTTAAATGTGGAATTGGCCCTACGTGGCTTGAGATAAACTGATAAGATAATAAAGAACAGACTTTAGAAGCCCTTGATTTATTGTTGAAGGTGTTTACCTGTTTTTTTTTTCTGGCTTCACAATCAGAACTTCTATACAAATCCATAATTATCCTCGCACTTATAGAATATTGCTGATTTACCTCTAATGAGTGTCGGAGTTGGCCATCTCGTCTCTACCCCTTTGAGATTAGGCGGATACTCACTGATTACACGTTGATTATGTACTCATACTACACTTCTGTGCATTTTTGTTGCACAAGTATATATACCTCTAGCAGCCTATTGGGCGTAGCAGCACGGACGACTCTGGGACTAAGTGAGCTGCATTGTTCGAGACGACCCGCAGCCAGTGTAGTTCCTCTTAGCATTTTATTATTTATTCCATGTCCACTGTATTTCGGACAGATGTTGTATTTTACTTTCCTTATCGATAGTTGCTCATGTACTTGTGACACCGGGTTTCTGAGATGGGTTTCAACGGATTTGTACTAATTGTATTATTTAAATTTGAATTTAAGTAGTGAACTTTGATTTATGAAAATGGAAGGAAAAACATTAGATTTTCAAAAGTATTAAAAGAGGAATTAATTGATAATTTAGTTGGCTGGCCTGACAGAGATGTCCGGCGTCACCACGACCCTTAGTGGATTTTGGGTCGTGACATCCATAATCAATTCCGATCACACTTCTAAGTCATAAATCACTTCGCGAAGCTAACCGAATCACCGGAAATTACATCCGAGCCTTCTAACTCATAAGTCAACATCCGGTTGACTTTTTTCAACTTAAGCCTTCTTAAAACAGACTAAGTGTCTCATTTTCTACCAAAACCAGTCCAAATCAACTATAACACACCAAGTACTGATAATGAAACATGAAGAAGCATAAAATGGGATAAATGGAGCGGTAACTCATGAGACGACGGGTCGGGTCGTCACAATTTTACTTTATCTTATTAGTTTCCCCTTGCCTTTTATTCCACAGTCATGACTGTAAGTTTTGTTTTGTACTTTGTCTTCTCAAGATCTTCTTCGATCACTTGTATTTCACTGTTTGTATACCAACTGGTGAAGGGATAGCATTCTTACAGTCACGCTTGCAGGTTAATTTTCTTTTTCACTAGTTTAAAGGTTGAATAAAAGGATGGGGGGACCAATTGTGAATATTAACTCCATCGAAATCTTCCAAGATCTGCCGGAAAATTCCATCTCTGGCCACTCAGCTTTTTACTCCACTCATTTTTCTCTCATCTCTTATTTTCTTAATTTTTCTACTTTCTTAAAGCATACCCAATCATTTGAAAAATGTCTCAAAAAATTGCTTCAGACCAAAGATTAGGTATTCCTCTTTCAGGGGATATGGTTTCAAGAAAGCTTTGGAAGGCAATTGATCTCTGAAAAAGGCATATTTTTTTATCCAAAAGATGGGCAGGGAGATCAATATGTCGCTGATATTTTAAGCTTCTTTGAATGGGGTGAGTTTGCAAAACCACCAGGATCTTATTGCTTAAAATTGGTCTAGGAATTTTACAGGAATATGGAAGGAAAAAAGAGCAATTTCACTACCGTGAAAGGAAAAAGGGAGGACTTTTCACCTGAAAAGATCAACAAGCTCTACAAGCTGCCATCAGTGGATGATCTCAAGACTCAAGCCTTCATAGACCAACCAAAGCCACATTTGGATGCAATAGAGGATGCACTCTACTGTTTTGGAGCAGATTGGGGAGTTGAAACATGTGGTGACAAAGGATTTTTGAAGTATTGAAGAAAGGAACAGGTTATAAAGCTAGATGCTTAAGCAACAAAGAACTCTTCAATGCTTGGGTGGTACCTATCAAGTTCAACATTTAAATAACCACAAAAAAAATGTTTTAATTTTCGTAAATACAGTACTACTTATATATAATTCTCTTTCATGGATTATCGTTTTACTGTGGGGATTAAATTCACAAAATAAGATCTCTTCATTTTTTAAATATTAACTCTTTTCTTCTTGAATCACATAACTTCCAAGTCCGATATTCCAATTTTGTGAAAGCAAGGATTTGCATCTTCAACTCAAGAAATCATTGGAATTGAGAAAAGTTATAAACATCAACAGGTAGATCCAGTAATTCTTTACTAGAACTTGCTCAGAATGTTTGTCAAGGCGAAATAATAGTTGACACTAGTTTATGAAAAATGAATTAGGCCTTCTTTGATCTCTTCTTTTTGGCCTGAAAATGCAACCAAAACAAAAACAAAAACAAAAAAATGTATCCCTAGTACCCAACCTTGAAGCCTGTAAATCATCCTTTTTTGTCACACCACAATCTGAACCAGTAAATTATAGGTACCCATATATATGTAATTATTTCTTCCTAATTATTTCTCTTTAGTTGAAAAGGAGCTTAAAAAAAGCAAAGAAGCAGCATACATATAGATTCTTCATATATAGAGAAAATTCTATTGTACAAAAAGTATTGTTAAAAAAAAGACAAAAAAATTGAAAAAAAATAAATTGCTTCAAATTTAAGAATATATATAGCTTCAATAGCTACAAATAAAAAAGTCACTATAAATAATTCTTTTATCTTACCAACCTGAAGCCTAACATTACAAACTGAAAAAGCCCTAAATGATTTTAGAAAATAGTGTTTAAACTACATTAGTGGCAATTTACATAATGAGCAAGCCTATGAATAAAGAAGTACAATTCTTAATGATGGTGGCCATAAATTTATCAATTCTTAAGTGTCATAGGGAGAAGAAATGCAAGTCCTTGCCAAACAAAGATGGAATCATAAGAAAGGTAAATGTTTTGTGAGTTTGAAAAGGTTAATCAGTTTTAGGAAATGAGAAAATCCTTATCTTGAATAAATTTTCTCTCCACAAGGCAAACAATAATTTTTAAAGAGAGTTGTTCAATAAAAAAAAAATTTAAAAAAATGCTTTTTCCTCGAGGATGAGTAAAAGTTCAAGTATGGGGGAATTTGATGAATATAAATTATTCATGTATTTTTGTCACGACCCAACTCCCAAACCCGGTCGTGATGGCGTCTCTCGTGAAGACAAGGTCAGCCAACAGACATTAATACCTCTTTAATACTTACTTAGCATAAATAAGTCTAAAACATTAGTAAAATTTATCATATGTGCGGAAGAAAAATAAAACAGGGAACCATCCCGATACAGCCCGACCGGGGTGTCACAAGTCACGAGAATCTAGAAGGATTTTTAAGTCAACTACAAGGCCTGTAATACATGGATTAAAATTTAGAATCAAAAGAAGAAATCTGGTGCCGCGAACGCTGGCGGTCACCTTGCTCGGCTACAATAGCAAAATCCTCAACCAGCTCAAACCCGTTAACGGGTAAACCAGTACATGCATCTGCACCTCGGGAGTAAAGTGAGTAATAAAAGTAAATAATAACTGAGCAGCAAGAAAACACGTATAACAGATCATCATGCTGTATAGAAACAGTGTAAAACTCCTTTAGAAATTAGTGAAACCGTGAAATCTTTGGAAATATCTTGGCTCAGTTTAAACCTCTTTTGAAAATAATTTTTTCAACAGTTGCAAAAGTAATCTCAAACAATTAGTGCCGCTATACACAGAACCTCGCCCCTCGGGCCTTATTCTTGTTCATGGTCAGCCATTGTTACCAGACCGCACGGTGTTATTCCTGGTCAGTCGTTATTACCTGACCAAACGCATAATACAGTGTCATTGTTACCAATGTCTTAAAGTTATCCTCTTTAGGAGTGATCAGATAATACCATAACAGCAGATAGATATCTCAAGAAATATCACAAACAACAAATAATGAACAAATGCATGAATGCAATGCAATGCATATGATGGTACATTCCAATACCCACTACGGCGTGCAGCCCGAGCCATCCATATTTATTTATCATCGACGGCGCTCACTGGGGGTGTGTACAGACTCCGAAGGGGCTCTTACAGCCGAAGCGCAATATCAAGCCATCTCGTGACATCAATTAAGTCCTAGTCAGTCATTGTTACCTGATCCGTCAGTCATTGTTACCTGACCAATTTACATCATACAGTGTCATTGTTACCACTGTTTCAAGTCACATCTTACAGTGTCATTGTTACCACTGTTTTAAAATTACTGCTGCGGCGCGCAGCCCGATCCATGCTCAGTCCAGAAATCATCATAAGCCCCTTGGGCATTTATAAAACAGTAGTTCTCAGCCCGAATTATCATTTAAAAATATCATTTGAGTTTNTCTACAGGTCGGCACAAGGCCCCACACATGGCAATAAGCCCAATTAGCATCAATATAGTATGTGTCTCAATCACCAATATAGAAGAAATATCACTCGGGATGGACCAAGTCACGATCCCCAATAGCAAACGACCCCGCACTCGTCATAGAATGCGTGTCTCGCCTCAATATAGCACCACGACGTGCAATCCGGGGTTTCAAACCCTCAGGATATCATTTACAAGCATTACTCACCTCGAAACGGTGAAATCTCTAGCCCGTGACGCCTTTGCTCCTCAAACCGGCCTCCACGCGCATCGTATCTAACCAAAATCAGAGCAAATACATCACAATATGCTAAGGGAGAAATACCCAATCGAAAACAATTGAAAAATATCAAGAACCTCGAAACTAGCAAAACCCGAGTCCCGGCCCCACTTCTCGAAAAATTACAAAATTTACATCACCGGATTCCTCGTCTCGCCACGAGTCCATACATATCAAATTTACCAAAATCGGAGTCCATTTGACCCATCAAATTCTATTTTTAAATTATAAATTTTCAAGCCCTAGCTTTACCTCTTTTGAAGAATTTCAACCAATTTCCATGTTAGATTTATCATAATCTCATGTATTTAGCCAAGGAATTTACCTCCAATCACCCCCAATCGAAATCTCCCCTCAATTCCGTCCAAGAGCTCTCGAACTTGCTCAAAAAAGGAGGAAATAACATAAGCCTCGCGGAACCAAAAATGAATATAAACCCTTCTGGCATCAGGGGTTTCTGCTTCTGCGGTCCCCATGCCCGCTTCCGCGCAACCACTTCTGCGGTTTTTGTCCGCTTATGCGGAATTTCATTAAAACTCAAGGGCCGCTTCTGCGACACAAATTTCCGCTTCTGCGGAACCTCACCTCCAGGCCAAACCGGCTTCTGCGACCGCCTGTCCGCTTCTGCGGCTCGCTTAAGCGAAATGTGTTTCGCTACTGCGGAACTACCCAACTCAGATCCAGACCGCTTTTGCGACCAAGATTACACTTCTGCGGTCCATTTTCGCAGAAGCAAGCATACCAGACACCAACAAAATATGCCATTTATTCAACTTGAATTTCATCCCGTTAGCCATCCGAAATCACCCCGAGGCTCCCGGGACCTCAACCAAAAGCACCAACATGTCTTAAAACATTATCCAAACTTGTTCCAATCATCACAACCCATCAAACAATACTAAAATCATCAATTCTCATCGGATTCAAGCCTAAGTTCTTTAAATTCTTCCGAAACTCACATTCAATCAAAACCCAACCAAATGACGTCCGAATGACCTGAAATTTTGCGCACACATCACAAATCACATTTCGAAGCTACAGCAACTCTCGGAATTCCATTCGACCCTCGGATCAAAATCTCACCTATCAACCAGAACTCGCCAAAATACTAACTTCGCCAATTCAAGCCTAATTCTACACCGTACCTCCAAAATCAATTCCGGTCACACTCCTAAGTCACAAATTACTTTCCGAAGCTAACCAAATCACCGGAAATCCCATCCGATCCCTCTAACTCATAAGCCAATGTCCGGTTGACTTTTCCAAAACAAGACTTCCTTAAAGAGACTAAGTGTCTCATTTTCTACCAAAACCAATCCAAATCAACTCTAACACACCAAACACTGATAATGAAAGATTAAGAAGCATAAAACGGAGAAAACGGAGCGGTAACTCATGAGACGATGGGTCGTGTCGTCACAATTTTCATACGTATAATTAAGGATTTTTAAATAAACCATGAATAAATATATTCGATTCTCCTATATTTTCTAATAAGTTCTGCAGAGGAAAGTTGAATTGAGGAAAGAGTACTACCAGCAAAATAAGGAGGAAAAAGAGCAATGCACGTGGTAAACAAGAGTGAATCAAATTTTGAAGTCACAACATGAAGTCTTGAAGTTACAACATCAACTTTTGAAGTCACAACTTCAAGACTCAAAGTTGCAACATCATATCCTATTTGCTACACATTTTCTATAAACAGATATTCATAATGTATTGAGAAGGGTGTGTCTTATGGGAGAAAATTAATATTTGGTCTCTCTCTTTGTTTTAGTATTTTCTACTAGTTGTCTTTCTTTTAGAAGAATAACTTTCTTTCACAAGTTCTTTGTTCTAAATTAGTTTTTATTACTTAGTAATGGAGTAACTTCTTTTGTTGGGATAGTTGATGAAGCTTGATATATATATATATTATTATTATTACGGCACAGTACAAAATATAAAAAAAAAATTTCAAGCCAAAGATGTATTAAACTGAGATAGTATTATATATATATATATATATATATATATATATATATATATATATATATATATATATATATATAGAAGTTACTCCATTACTAAAGAAGTTACTCCATTACTAAGTTACTCCATATATATATATATATATAATACTATCTCAGTTTAATACATCTTTGGCTTGAAAATTTCTTTTTATAATTTGTACTGTGCCGTAATAATAGTTTTAATTCATCATTATTATCACTTCTACATAATTTTTATCTCTAAGTTATTTTTATACTGATCATTTTGTAATTCTCACGAAGCAAAATCGATATATAATAAATAATGGATAAAATAGTAGAGTGGGAGTAATTTTTAGTAAACTATTATTCCAAATTCGTAATGTTGCTTGCCTTAGTTTTAATTCTCACGGAAGAATTATTGTAGGCAAGATTATTAATTTTCAGTAAAAATATTCTCACGAAGTTTTTACTACCTCTTAGCACAATTCAAGCAAGAAAAATATTTCGGTCTAATCGTCACTAGTTTTAACTCAATTAATCACATAACCTCACGGAGTGTTATTATTTGACTATTTCTTAGTGAGCTAAATATAATTGTATTAGAAATAAGCAATTATTCCTTAGAGAAATACATGTAAAAATTGAGATTTTATTGTAATATATTATCAAGTGAATTCAACGATTCCCAACTCTTTTAAATTATAAATCTTTCGCAAGTTCTTGATTTTTATTTAAGTAATTAACAAGTTCTAAACCTCACTCACTTTTCATCAAATTAATTCTCTCAAATAGTAGTTGAAATATTAAGAGTCTGTAGCATAGATGTTCCAATCTCTGTGGGACGATATCATAAACTATAATAGAATTTGACAAAGCACGAGCAGGAAAATCCTATACACATTGGCCTCGTCACTGTTCTTGAACTTCATTTAGTTCTTTAACTTCAACCGTTGAAGATGGCAACTTCAATACATCCAATAAAGGTTCTTCAACTTGTGTCTCATGATCTTTATATTGTGTTGATTCATTAGTTTCTTGAACTTCATCAAGTTCTATTTCTCCATTATAATTTCCTTCTAAAAGAAAATCCCTTTCCAAAAAGGTTGCTCCTCTGGCCACAAACACTTTATGGTCAGAAGGGTGATTGAAATAATATCCCATTGTTTTCTTGGGATACCCAATGAACCTACACTTATCAGATCTTGAGTCAAGTTTATTAGACTGTAGTCTCTTAACATAAGCTGGACAACCCCAAACTTTAATATGTTTAAGGTTAGGCTTACATCCTTTCCATATCTTATATAGTGTTGTAGTGACTGACTTAGTGGAAATTTTATTAAGTAAGTATGTTGCTGCTTCTAAAGCATATCCCCATAAATTTATTGGAAGATCAGTGAACCCCATCATAGATTTCACCATATTTAATTAGGTTCGATTTCTCCTTTCAGACACACCATTGTGTTGTGGTGTTCCTGGAGGTGACCACTGTGAGAGAATCCCATTCTCTTTGAGATACCTAGTAAAATCTTCACTAAAATATTCTCCACCTCTATCAGACCTTAGTACTTTGATACTTTTACTAGTCTGTTTCTCAACTTCACTACGAACATTTTGAACAATTCAAAAGATTCAGACTTGTGTTTCATAAGATACACAAATCCATATCTTGACATATCATCATTGAAGGTGATGAAGTAAGAATATCCACCTCTAGCTTGAATTTTCATGGGCCCACAAACATCTGTATGAATTAGTCCCAATAATTCAGAAGCTCTTTCTCCACTTCCAGTAAATGGAGATTTGGTCATTTTTCCCTTGAGACAAGATTCACAAGTTGGATATGACTCAAAATCATATTTATCAAGGTACCCTTCCTTGTACAACTTGTTAATTCTTTTCTCTCCAATATGACCAAGCCTACAATTCCAAAGGTATGCATGATTTACTTTATCATCTCTTTTCCTCTTAAGACTTGAAACATGCATAATCGAATTAGCATTCACACTAGGTAAGACATAAACGCCATGTTAGAGATAGCCATTCACATATAAATTATCACTATAATAAATAGAGCAAATACCATTGCCTATATTAATGCGAAAACCATGTTTGTCTAACATAGAAGTTGAAATTATGTTCTAAACAAATTTAGGAACGTAATAACAATCATCAAACATAAGTACTTTGCCCATAGGCATTATTAAAGAAATTGATCCTACAGCTATGACCGCAACTTTTGCACCATTTCCAACTTGTAGATTAACTTCTCCTTTCTTTAGCCTCCTACTTATCTTGAACCCTTGCAACATATTACAGATGTTATAACCACTGCCAGTATCTAATACCCATAGTGAAGAATTAGTAGTAGCTAAAGAAACCTTGAAAATATTTTTCATTAATGTCTCACCTTGTTTCTTGTCCTTTAGAGTTGCAAGATACTCCTTGCAGTTTCTCTTCCAATGCCCTTTCTTCTTACAGTGAAAACATTCAGCATCATATACTGACTGCAAGATCAAATCTTTAGAAAGCTCTTTACCAAGCATGTACCCCAACTTTTCATGTTCTTCAGTAAGAACAATCATATGATTGACAAGGGGTCCAACTGGAGAGGTTTCAATGTCCAACCGTGTATCAACCATCTTCTTAAGATATTCAATTATAGTAGTTGGATCCATATTCTGATATTTCCTCTGGAGTTCAGAACTCATAGAAGCGAGAATGATGTGTTTAATAGCAAGGCATTCTTCCAAGTATTTCTGATAAACCTTGGTGCCTTGAACATCATTCTCTGGTGGGATTATCTTTGCAGGCTTATCGATCACATCAATGAGCTTTTCATGCATGAGAACAATTCTCAAATTTCTATACCAGTCATCAAAGTTTGGTCCTACCAACTTGTTGGTCTCAAGTATTTCATGCAGTGATATAACAAACATATTAAGAAATCTAAAATATAGAAAAGAAAAGGCAATAATATAAGAACATATTTGCATATATCATAAAGACATGGACTTTATCTAAATAATATTTCCACTAATTATTTTAAACTATTTACCCTCATTATAGTTTACGAAATCTTTATTTCTATTAGTGGAGTAAAGGGATCCTTTAACAATATGTATGAGCCCCTTGGAAGTCAAGTCGTTTCTCACATATATTTTAAAGGTAGGTACTCTTACCAATTGTATCTCCATATAATTTACTTAAATAGATCTATGCCAAATACTCCCCCGGTAGTCAGGTCGATCCTATTAGCATTGTTGAGTTCAACCATCATGATAGCAAAGAACTTATTAAATTTTATACTCCCCCGGGTGGTCCAGGCGTCTAGTGTAAAATTGAGTAATTCTTTCAATTCATACATCTAATGCAATAAATAATTCTAACATATTCTCGAACTATAAGTCTCCTGGTAGTCAGGCCGCTCCTTATAAATAAGAAATAAATAAAATTATTTACTTTGATGGATAGCTCTATAATAAAATATCTTATATTTTATTATTTAAGAACTCAAATTTTTGTAAGAGGGAATTGTTACTAAAACAATTTTTAATAACATGAAGATCAAATCTTTTATAACATGTGAATTTAGTTCAAGTTGTCTACATGCTTAGTCCTAAATTAATTTACATCACATGTAATAAATAATTAAAAATTATGTAACGAACAAGAACGTGACATAAAAACGAAATTCAAAATTCTTCTAACATGTTTAATCTATATATCACATATATCACAAAAAGGTAATTCATGCCAGAATATCATTATTAATCAACATCTCATGAACTAATAACAATATAATCATGTAACCTATTATAGATTCCCGTCGTATCTAATACAAAATTTCAAATTCAAACTATGAACTATCTCAATAGTTATATGAATATATATTTTATCCATAATAAAATAATATCAATATTCAAATGATTTGACTATTGCACAATACACATGTATTATGGTTTGAACTCTTCAAATATAATATTAAAATATTTCGTAAATAAATTTTGGACACAATAAACCATGGCTCTAATACCACAGTTGTTTAACCAAAAAATAGAATTTTAGTTAAAGTTTTATTTTTAGAAGAACACGGGCTACTGATAATCAAGAATGGATAAGTGTAATTAATTTTGATAGCAATAAAGTAGATGACAAAAAATAAAATAATTCAGTATATTCAGTTGGTATTGTGTGTCCCTACAAATGATTCATTCTCTTCCTTTTATAACTGTCTTCAAGATATACATTTTGCCTTTGTCATAATAAGGTCATTGTTGATAATTAAAGACATTAAATGCTACGTTACATAATCATTAGTATTCAATACAGATTCTCTAATATTTTTAGTATTTAATGCTTATTAAATACTGTATCTTCACTCTCTTGTGCTGCCAGATTCATTCTCCTTGATTTTTGGACTTAAATAGGTACGAGCATTGAGCCTTTTGAATAACCACTCATGCCTCTTCATGTGCCTCTGCTCGTATCTGATTCAACTCGTGCCGCTTTGCTAATCATCATCTTTTGACCAGTCTCCATGTCGTGACACGCATCTTTTGATTGCTTTAATATATAAATTCAATTTTCCCCAATACAGATAGTCCCCCCACTTGCCATTTATTTATCAGTTGAATATTTGGGAAGTGGAGTCTATTAAAGCGGGAATTTTTATCACCATTAATACTATGATAGAATCGACGCTTCAATTGTCACTTCCATTTAATGTTCTTCACACGTGGCACCCTTTTACTGGTTCTGCAACTCTACAGCATTTTTAGGGCTTTTTCATGACTTCACTAATCACGAAGCGTCAGTTCTCATTATGACCTTTCCATCATCACACCTTTTCTTTTGACGGTTGCTTCTCAGTATAAATATAGTTTTCTTCTTTGTCTTTACCACATAAAGTTTTTGGAATATTCAATTCTCAAATCTTTGTTTGCTTCTTCCTCGTATTATCATGTCTTCATCAAACCCTAAACCTAAAAGGGTCCCCATAGTCGATAGCTTCCCTAATGCCCCTAGTAGGAGTAGAAGATGAGGTAGGCTTCGTAATTTAGGATCTTCATCTTTACATGGTTCTTCTCTTCCTTCGTCTGGTTCCAGTCCTGCTTTTAGAACCAGAGGTTCTTTTTCTCAAAGATCGTCTTCTAAAGGAAAAGAACCCTCTGAACCTGTTCGTGAACCCACAGCGGATGAAATTGTTCCTGCTGAATTATCTTTTTATAATGATAGGGACTCTTTGAGAAATCAAGTGTCTTCTTTAGATCGCGCTGATATCTTTCCAACTCAGATCACAGAAGATTTTATTTCTCTAGTTCGTAAGGACTGTCACTGGAGTCATGACTTTTCTATCATTATTCTCAATCCAAATCAAAGAATCACCTCTTACTTAACTAGATTTTCCTTTGTCTATACGTAGCCTTTCACATTAGGATTCAAACCCGTTATTGATCCTGTTATTCTCAAGTTTTGTCGTTTCTTCGATGTTTGCTTAAGTCAAATTGGCCCAATAGAGGCATTTAACCACTATGGCCGATGTGCCTTTCATTTTCTCCCATCTAATTCATCTTTACTCTCCCAGACTCTTTCGCAATGGTGTTTTTACACTATTAGTAAGGAGCAAAAGATTTCTTGTTAGCCTCAAAGATGACAGAGACTGTGGCTGGTATGCCAGGTTTGTTGCTGCCCCCACTGTTGGTTTAGTGGGAGAAGAAAACGTTCCTTTCCCTGAAAAGTGGAATTTTGCACGTGAGTCTTCTAACTTTCTCATACCTTTTCTTCAGTTGTGATGGTTATTATCTAAATTTAACTTTTCTTTTCTAGCAACCATTGGAGTTGTTGAAGAAATTTCCAACTTCCGTGATTGGTTAGAAAAGTTGCTGAATATAGTCCCAATGGAGGGTAGATCTTGGAAAAATCTTTCTCACCGTTTTGGTTGGAAAGTTAAAACTCATGGTAAGAGTTTTTTTTTCTTTTTTTTAATTTATATATTACTTTCAAACTTATTTCAATCCTTCTTTTTATCAGGATTTGCAGTTCGAGGGATTATTGCCGAGGCGGTCGCAGCTTCCCGTATCTCCTTGTAAAAGGCCCAAGAAGTAATCTTGGGTTCTTCGTCAAAAAGGAAGGTTGCTATTGATCAAGACTCTGAAGAAGAGGAAGATGGGAGTTCCTTGATAGCAAGGCCACAGGCTCGTAGACGTATTATTTCTGATGATGAAGCAGAAGCAACCCCCCGTCGTTCTATTCCTCTTATCGAGTTAGCTGAAGCGCCGGTAGTGATCCCTAATGATGTTGATGATGATGTTCCCCTGGCTGCTCATGATTCTATTGAGCATCTTTTTAACCGCGAGTTTGGTAGTGAGAGTTTAAATTTAGTTTCTGATGAAGCACCCTTGGCTTCTTTTTCTTCTTCCGTTCCCGTAACTGCTTCTTTGCCAATCGTGGTTGTTTCCATTTCTCCTTCCGTTCCTCCCCAGACTACTTCTACTATTCCTCATTTGACAATTCCTCCTCTACCCATTCAACATACTGAGGTTGGTTCCTAAAGTAGGAGTGGTGCTATGAAGCAAGTGATTATTGAAGTCCCTGCTGAGGGCAATCTTTTAAGGAAATCGGGTCAACCAGACGTATGGCTAAAGCCCTAAATTGGTCCTGTTGAGAGAGTTAAGCTAGATAGTCATAGTTCTTTGACCCTGATGAATGACGTAGTGCACGCTTCTTTGAAAGTATTCCTTTTTTCAAACTTTTTACTTTGTCATTTTTTTCTTACCTTCAGGACTCTCACTTCCTTCCATTTCCTCTCCTTTTTTAGGCCAATCTTATCGGTACGGAGATGATGAAAAGGGTTACCCTCTCGGAGCATGTAACGACCCGATCGGCCGTTTTGAGCTTTTGCACTTTAATCGTCAGTTCTCATGCATGACTTGCCCCGTGTAATGTATTATGACTAATGTAGACCGTTGGTTTTGGGTTTCAGGAAAAATTGGAAGGAATTTGAAAGAAGAGTCTCAGTTGAAAGCTTTGAATTTGAAATGTTTGACCAAGAGTTGACGTATTTGTATACGAGCTCGGATCTGAGTTTTAATGATTTGGTTATCTTCGTTGGGTGATTTATGACTTAGAAGCATGATCGGAAGTGATTTTGGAGGCCCGGTGTAGAATTAGGCTTGAATTGGCAAAGTTAGTATTTTGGCAAAATCCGGTTGATACGTGAGATTTTGATCCGAGGGTCGGAATGGAATTCTAAGGGTTGCAGTAGCTTCGTTAGGTGATTTGGGATGTGTGTGCAAAATTTTAGGTTATTCGGAGGTGTTTTGGTTGGTTTTTTGATCAAATGTGTGTTTCGGAAGTTTTAAAAGAACTTAGGATTGAATCCGATGCAATTTGATGGTTTCAGTGTTGTTTGATGTGTTTTGATGATTGGAATGAGTTTGGGTAATGTTTTAGGATGGGTTGGCACTTTTGGTTGAGGTCCCGGGGGGCTCGGGGTGATTCCGGATGGCTATCGGGATGATTTTTGGACTTGTGCAAATTGCAGGCCTGCTGCTTCTAGTATTTCCGCTTCTGCGGAAGTGGAACTGCAGAAGCGGTCTCGTAGGTGTGGAAGATAGGTCGCAGGAGTGGTTTCTGAGTGGGCTTGGCAGGATCGCAGATGCAGAGTGGGGACCGCATTTGCGGAGTCGCAAATGCGACTTTTGGACCTCAGAAGTGGTATATGGGACCTTAGTAATTTCCGCAGGAGCGGACATTGGACTGCAGAAGCGGTTCCGCAGAAGCAGAAATGGGACCGCAAAAGTGAATCATGGTTATAAGTGAATCTCCACAAAATTGGGAGTCGCAGAAGCGGCAATGTGACCGCAGAAGCGGTAATTACTAGGCAGAAGGGTTTTAATTCATTATTTGTTCCGTGAGGCTAAGTTAATTTTCATCATTGTTGAACATCCTTGAGAGCTTTTGGACGGGAATTGAAGAGGGTTTCGACTGGGATTGATTGGAGGTGAGTCCTATGATCTAAAAACATGATTTAATTGTGGAGTTTACCTAGAAATTCATGAAAACATAGCAAAAAGGGGGAAGAACTAGGGCTTAAGTTTTGATATTTCAAATTGGATTTTGATGGGTCATTTGAGCTCGGATTTGGGAGTTCTTGATATGTATAGACTCGTGACGAGATAAGGAACCTGTTGATGTGAAATTTTCTGGAATTCGAGAAGTGGGCCCGGGGCTCAGGTTTTGCCAATTTCGAGATTTTTGTTAGTTTTCGATTCTTTTCGATTGGGTTATGTTCCCTTAGCCTATTGTGATGTATTCGTTGTGGTTTTGGTCAGATTCGACGCGCGAGGAGGCCGATTTCAGAGGCAAGGCATAGCAAGCTAGAGATTTGGCCGACTTGAGGTGAGTAATATTTGTAAATGATATCCTGAGGGTTTGAAACCCCGAATTTGCACATCATAGTGCTATATTGAGGTGACTTGCACGCCGCATAGTGAGTGTGGGGTAGAGAACCATTGGGGATTGTGACTTGGTCCGTCCCGATCGATGATTTTACCGCATATTCGATTGAAACTTATTTGTTATTATCATGATTTGGGCTGATTGCCATATTTGGGGATTCGTGCCAATTATTTGAACCCTTCAAGGATTTTTATCACTATTTCCTCACTGTCTTGACTTTACTTTAACTCAGTCCTGCTGATATTTATTGTTTTACAAACTCTGCCATTTTTATACAGATTTGAAACTTGAATGATTTTTCTAAATGATATTTTGGGCTGAGAACTACTGTTTTACAAATGCCCAAGGGGCTTGTGGTGATTTTCGGACTGAGTGAGGCCGAGGGCCATATGTGAGGATATGCTGAGTGATATGAGGTCGTGGGCCTGAGATACTTTATATGCCACGAGGTGGCTTGAGTGATGTGAGGCTAAGTGCCGAGTGATGTGAGACCGAGTGCCGAGTGCCGAGTGATAATGCACGAGGTGGCTTGATATAGCGCTTGGGTCGTAAAGGGTCCCTCCGGAGTGTGCACACCCACAGTGACTACGGGTACCCATTATGCTGAGTGATTGACACTGAGCCCGAGGGGCTGATATGAGTGATTGTGAGGTAGCCCGAGGGGCTGATCTGAGTGATTGTGAGGTAGCCTGAGGGGCTGATACGAGTGATTGTGAAGTAGCCCGAGAGGCTGGTACTGTTTTGAGATATTGCCCGAGGGTCAAACTTTTACGTGCTTATTTTGCATACTTACTTGTCTTTCACTTGTTATACTGTGGTATTTGTGCTCGAGGGGCGGATTTTCTGTGCGTACTGGCACTAACTATTTTTGAAATTATTTCGCAACTGTTGAAACGATCATTTTCAAAAGAGGTTTAAACTGAGCCAAGAGATTTTCTAAAGATTTCACAGTTTCATTGTTTTCTCTAAGAATTGTACACTGCTTCTATACAGCATGTTGGTTGCTTTACATAATTTCTTACCGCTCAGTCATTATTTACTTTTATTACTCACTGAGTTGGAGTACTCACTTTACACCCTACATCTCGTGTGCAGATGCAGGTATTTATTCACCCGGTAGCGGGTATTGGTTGTTTGGAGGCAGAGTTGTAGGAGTTTAGCGAGGTGACTGCCAGCGTTTCCCAGCACCGTTTCTTCCTATGTTGTTCATTATTCTTGTTCAGTGTATTTCTAGACTTTGTAAATGTAATCACACTCTTATAGATGCTCGTGACTTGTGACACCCCGGTTTGGGCTGTGTTTGGGTTGTACTTCCGCTAAGTAATGTTATCAAATCATCTTTAAAATTGTTTACTCATATTTATCTAATTTTGAAAAAGGAAATTTGGATTGGTTGGCTGGCCTTATCTTCACAAGAGGCGCCATCACCACCGGATCGGGGTTTGGGTCGTGACAAGTTGGTATCATAGACTAGGTTACTAGGTCTTACAAGTCATGAGCAGGTTTAGTAGAGTCTCGCGCATCGGTACGGAGACGTCTGTATTTATCCTTGAGAGGCTGCAGAACCTTTAGGAAAACTTCACATTCTTGAATTCTTATCGTGCGTCCTTGATTCAGCTTGAAAGGAAACTTTTGAAATTCCTTCCACACATTCGTATGCGCGCATGGGTGCTCAGTATCATATGTGCCTTGATGTCTTGTGATTCCCCAATCGAGGGGCAAGGTGTGACCTCTATGAGTTGATGTTGGGCTAGTCTGGAGGACTTGAGGCCGGATCTTTGCCTATGGCTTGAGCACCGAGGTGATGATTGTGTGAGTAAGTGTTTTGAACTTATATGTTTGGTATTGTCCCAATTAGTGGGAGTGACAGCTGGATAGCTACGTGATGAGTATGTTAGTACTGTGTGATGTTTCTACATGACTTGGAAGTGTCGAGGAAGATCTACTGGATGATAGGTGAACTATTAAGTGTATGATTCCCATTGTGATTGGATGCGTAGCTCTGAGTTATGGGCGCGTGAAGGATCTTTTCAAGTCTCCTAGTTGGGAGTGAAGTAAATTGCATGTTGCGGTATGAGTTCAGACTCAGGAAAACTAAGTGATTGTGTAATGTATATAACGGTGGAAGGTATATAGAAATGTTATATTGAGGTAAAGCAGGTGGTTTATCTCCTACAGAGTATACTGAATTGGTATGATCCTTATGTGTATGCTAGAAGATCTCATGGGTAATTGAAAGGTACGTGTTGAAATTTAAAATTTCGGGTCACTTAAGAGAGTGGGCTTAACTGTTGCGGGGATGAATGCGAGATTTGCAGAAGATTCACAGTACTAGATGATCTGTGTTTTAACAAACTTATAAATGATTTGCGTTTAATCTTACTATGGTGTAGTGGCATCAATAGAGTAAAAGTGTTATGAGTTATTGAGTGTATCTTGATCTATGGCTTCGAGCCAAGTGGGGGAGTCTGATGTGAGAAGTTGATTGCACGGTTAGGTGCTATGCTGGTTTTAGTTTGGGGTGCGCGAATGAATTAGCAATAGCTAGAGTAAAGGAAATATTTTGACAAAGGTTATATTATTCTTCATGGGGTATGAGAATCACGGAATGTTTAGAGTTGTTGTTGGTAAAGAATGCTCGGTGCATAGAGCAGGAAGTTGCTTGGTGGTATTGGGATGAGGATTTCATTCTACGGTATCGAAGTGCCAATGAGGCACGGGTGGTTTTGTTCGTTAGGTCAGGTAAATTGCAGTTTGAATAAGAGTAAATGACTTGCGAGAATGGTTCTAATGTGTTCAAGAGTCTACGTACATCAATTGAGTGTTCTAAAGTTGTTTATGTGGTTAGAAACTATGTTTTATTGGAAGATGTCAAGACTTATGGTATTTCTATGTTAATTATGGGATTCTATGTATCAGTATCAGGAAAGTAAAGGAAACAGATTTAGGTTCGCAGGAAGTTCTGCAGAGTAAGTATTCTGGAATGTGGTGTTTCGGGGGAATATTTAAGGGAGTATCCAGCGGTCTATGGGTTTCAGACAGTGTGGTTTTATGATTGGTTCTCGTGTGGTAAGTCTGGGTTAAGGAATTGTGGTACTATAGCAAGGGGAAATATCAAGTTGAAGACGAATCAGAAGAAATTTAGATAGATGGAGTAGCTTGATAGTAGATCGGATCAGCATGGTAAGGATATGATTAATTCTTTGTGTGTGTTCGAGGTAATGAGTTCATACAAGTATTTTCGCAGCAATGCTTTGGGGTTCCGACGGCTTGCTTAGCTTGGTCTAGTTAGAAGGATTCAGTCCTGGCATTTTAGTTTGCGCGAATGGAATTGGGAGAGTTCTGGTTGATTTCTATCGTGGTTGGAGGGGTGCATTTTCTACGGATGTGAGAGGCATGGGATGTGTAATGATTTTTCTTCTAGATGGAATCAATGGAAGTTCTTGGCTAGATAAGTTGCAGTTTAGTGCTGGAAGGAGAGTCCATAAGACTCTTAAGCAGCGGGTAGCCTCATATATTTAAGGGGATAATATTTCTAATTGGAAGTGATTTGATGGCAGTATATGTTTAGGAAAAGGGTAATATGATTAAGTTGATGGCACTTCGGTAGTATTGCGGCACTTTCTTGCTAGATCGACCTGTGATATTCGGGTTTGCTTGGTAACACAGGAAAAGTTTTGAGTATCTACCGTGGAATGATGAAGTATTTAAGGTGTGATATGCTTTCGGACGGCAAATTGGGATCAGGTACGATGATTCGTGTGCTATATGGAGTTGGAGACTGGGAGTTCTCATGTGCAGGCTATGTTATGGTTCTGGATCGTGTGTATCGGCACCGTTTAGCGGCTATCGGGATTTGGAGGCTCGAGTGGATCTCCTTTGTTGGTATGTTAGATTTTGGATGTGATGTTGGAGTTTAGACTAGCTTTTTCGATGTTGGGTTATTCTGGACAATTGCACTATGGGCTATGCCGGAAATGCCACGGGTTGAGTGGCGAGGTGCGTTGGATTATGTTCTAGTAGAGTGGGTTATATTTCAAAGATTCAGCGAATGGCTGGGAAGGATTGCCTTTCTTAATTGAGCCTTTGTGATGGATGTCAGTGCAGGGGTTGCTATCATTGATTCAGTTCCGGTGTTGAGGGACTTTTCGGATGCATTTATTGTGGCCGGGTGTGTCGCCACGCAAGGTTGTCAATTTCGGTATTGAATTGGTGCCGGGTACCGTGTCATATGGCACTGGCAGGAGTTATAGTAGTGGAAAGGAATAGCTTCAGGTTTCCTTGGTAAGAAGTTCGTTGGCAAGCCAATGTGGATGTGTGTTCTAGCTTGAGTCGGTTTGGTTGGCCCGAATTGTATTGTTGAGGGATAGGTTGATTCGACCGTTATTGGGCTTATCAGTGATCTGGAGAGATCTATGAGTTGTTTTCTGTGTTGCAAGACGTTATGATTTGGTGGTTATGGGAACATATGGTGCGGTTCTATTGGGGTTCATAGTGGAAGTCGAGCGAGAAGAGTAATTGGGTGTTGCTCGGTAAATGGCGCATCATTTGTGTCCTTTCAGGGTTGTGTGGTGTATGTTATTTGCTTCACCGTAGGTATGATGATTTGCTTTGGTTCCAGATATCAAATTGTGTGTGGTTGTCGATTTCGAGCATAGTGACTTGAGGTGTTCCATTTGGAGCAGGGTTTGGATATGTAGAGGTATGATCTTGTGGGTTAGATTCGTGTGTTCTATTTCTATGATGTGTGACGGGTTCTCAGCATTGTGTGTGGTGGTACTGGTGAGCTTGCGGTATAGCTCTTTCATTTGAGTCACTTTTCATGATTTGAGTATGTTCGGACCGTTGCTTATTGATGCACGTATTATGCAAGTTGTGTCTTAGGCTTATATTGAGGTGTCATGTCACCAGAGTGGTGTGTTGGATTAGAGGAGATTGGTGGGACCATTAATGAATACTATTGGATTCGATTTCAGCATGTCGGACGGTTAATATCAAGGTTCGGCTCGAAAATTGCTATGGTAATTGTCAGAGGAGAAATGGCTTCATGAATGGTTGATCTGAGAAATGGTTATGGTTTATTGCGTGTTTCATTCATCGTTGGCAGTATATGAAAGTGTTGGAATGGGACTTAGTTGCTAAGAGGTTTTCTATCGGTATTGGGTTGTTGTGGGCAGCTGTTGTGAATAGAAGTTATGGCTGCGAGCGTTAGAGTTATGTGGATTATCACGTAATGGCACAGAGGTTGTAGGTATGGATTATTACAGCTGGTTCGGGCTTATTCAGAGTATAGATGCGAGATTTTGATCTTGTGGATGATTTCGGTAGCGAAAATATGGTTATATGGTTTATGGACTAGGATGGATTGTGAAATTTTAGTTATATTGTGTTATCGGACCTATATGAGATAGGGTGACGTGGGGTCGCCCCCGGGTATATGCTTGATAAGGTTATTCAACATTTGGTTGGCTTTTAGAAAAACTCTGGAAACGTTCGAAGACGAACATGTGTTTAAGTGGGGGAGGATGTAACGACCCGACCGGCCGTTTTGAGCTTTTGCACTTTGATCGCCAGTTCTCGGGCATGACTTACCACATGTAATGTATTATGACTAATGTAGATTGTTGGTTTTAGGTTTCAGGAAAAATTGGAAGGAATTTGAAAGAAGAGTCTCAGTTGAAAGCTTTGAATTTGAAATGTTTGACCAAGAGTTGACGTATTTGTATACGAGCTCGGATCGGAGTTTTTTTTATTTGGTTAGCTTCGTTGGGTGATTTATGACTTAGGAGCGTGATCGGAAGTGATTTTGGAGGCCAGGTGTAGAATTAGGCTTGAATTAGCGAAGTTAGTATTTTGGCAAAATCCGGTTGATAGGTGAGATTTTGATCCGAGGGTCGGAATGGAATTCCGAGGGTTGCAGTAGCTTCTTTGGTGATTTGGGATGTGTGTGCAAAATTTCAGGTTATTCGAAGGTGTTTTGGTTGGGTTTTTTATCGAATGCGTGTTTCGGAAGTTTTAAAAGAACTTAGGCTTGAATCCGATATAATTTGATGGTTTCGGTGTTGTTTGATATGTTTTGATGATTGGAATGAGTTTGGGTAATGTTTTAGGATGGGTTGGCAATTTTGGTTGAGGTCCCGGGGGCCTCGGGGTGATTCCCGATGGCTATCGGGATGATTTTTGGACTTATGCAAATTGCAGGCCTGCTGTTTCTGGTATTTCTGCATCTGTGGAAGTGGAACCGCAGAAGCGGTCTCGCAGGTGCGGAAGATAGGTCGCAGGAGCAGTTTCTGAGTGGGCTTGGCAGGACCACAGATGCGGAGTGGGGACCGCATCTCCAGAGTCGCAGATGCGACTTTTGGACTGCAGAAGGTATATGGGACCTTAGTAATTTCCGTAGGAGTGGAAATTGGACCGTAGAAGCGGTTCCACATAAGCGGAAATGGGACCGCCGGAGCACTAGGTTACTAGGGTCTCACGAGTCATGAGCAAGTCTAGTAGAGTCTCGCGGAACGGTACGAAGACGTCTGTACTTATCTTCGGGAGGTTACAGGGCTGTTAGGAGTACTTCCCTTCTTGATTCCTCATCGTGCGATTTGATTCCTTGAGGCTTATGCCCTTATTTCATTCCTACTCAATCTTACGCGACGCGAAACGCTGATTACAAATCGAGTATTAAAGGATTGTAATGGTACTACGAATGTGGTGTGGGGTGTTTCTTCCTGCGGGGTTGTTTGAGCTATTATCGTCACCTTATAGAAGGATATTCTTTCGTTTCAGCTTAGTAGCGGTGCTCCTGAGAGCTCTAAGGCTACACGCAAGTTGCCTTGATGCTTATGAACGATTGTTCTGCAGTATTGATATGATAGTAAGATGTTTGCCTACGTGTCGGGGCAGTGAATGGCTTAAAGGGAGGTTTACTCAATGCATGATTCAGAGATTCAGTATTTTACTTCCGGCGGAGGAAAGGCAATCGAACTAAGAATGTGTAGATTTGGGTCGATGGAATAACGAGACTTGGTAATTGCTAGCGTGGTAGAGTTTTCTTCTATGATGAGGTGTCGCTGTCCCTATTGAATGTACTAAGTTCGCCAATGTTATGATCTTCTACAATTCGCTTTTGAAGCAGGATATTGTGAGACAGTATTGAAGAAGCGACTGTCAGAGATCGCGGGGTGCAGTGATTCAGGATGGAATCGGTGTTTCTAATGTAAAAGGTGGGAAAGATGATCCTCGGAAAGGTGTAAAGTTAATAGCGGTCTGTTGGTTTGGGTGCTATCGAGATGGGTTTTGATCTAAGGTATCATCGGAGCAGCATAGAATGAGGCAGGACATATGGGAAGTGTCAAGCGGCACTTAAAACTTCTAGACGTCCAGGTACAAGAAGCGAAGGTCAAGTAGTCGGCTAAAGGGGCAAGTTTTGCCAAAGTGGGAGAGTGGCGGAGTTGCATATGGGCTTGTGGAAGGATGACCATGCACCTTAAGCAGAGTTTGGAGTGATTTGGGAATTTTGATGATTGGGGCCTACGGATTAATTAGAAGCATGGACTATTATGCGGCAGAAAATTTGATATAACGGAAAGGAGCTGCTTGAGATGAAGGAGGTACAACCTAACTTTGAATTGGAAGGATGTTGTCGCACCTTTAATTGGTGTCCACGAGGAGTGAATGGACTTGTACCGCAAAGAAATTGATCGTGCGAATATGGTTGATGATTTGGAGTATAAAAAGGGGTTTTTACAGAAAGATTCCGAGAATTTTGGTGGTTGATTGCGCAAGGTTATGTCAATAAGAGTTAAAGAATCCTGGTGAATTCTAGAGTTGCGTAATAAGTGGCTTCAAGCTAAGTGGGAGAGTACCACAGCCTATGATTGGGTTGCATAGTTAACTACTTGTGAGGTTTCTGGTTATTAGCATATTGATGGGTTATTTCAGCTACGAGAAAGGAACGTAAGTGGAAATTTGAGCAAAGAAATTGTTAAAGGGGTGCTATGGTTGGCCTTGTTGGCTCATGTTGAGACTTGGGGAAGGATTCGGGATTTATGCCTTGTATGGATGCTGGTTTCAAGGGAAGTGATTCTGCCGGGTGCTTCGTCGAGAGAGTATTCATGTGCTAGAAAGATTCATGGAGTTGATCATATTCGGGGCCAAGTCAAAACGGGTGGCTCTCAACAACAATCCTAGTGGATTCAAAGGGGTAAAGTGTGGTGCCTAATGATTTCGAGCCTGTAGTTATGGTTAAGAATCAAGCTTTGTAGCAGTTTACGAGAAAATGCCCAAAATGTTCTATGATGTTTTGACTTGCAGTGTAGCATTTAGGAGTTGTGAAATGGTTCGTGGGATTTGAGACAGCCTGATCTCGTGATTCAAGGTCACCCGAGATGAGTGCGGATGGAGTGTGTTATGTGTTAAATGGAGTTATTATTTTTTCTAAGGCAATCAAATATAAATTGGAAGAAAATAGATTGGCTAGCCATATTTGAATTGGCATATTGGTGGTAGTGATCAGTTCCTTCAGCGTGATCAAGTTATGCAAGTGAATTGTGACGGTACGTGTGAGGCTTGTCGGCCGCTGTAATTGATGTTATTCAGAAGTATTCTAGTGTTATGGTATGTTATGTGTAAGCGGATCCTGGAAGGGGCTATGGTGGCTTAGACCACTACTTAGAGATTTGAACATTCTACGGTTATGAGAATTCAACTTGTGTGTTGCCATGGTTCTCCTGAAGTGAGTCAAGTAAAAAGTTCTTGTATGATGAAGTGTTAATATATTAGTGGTTTCGAAGTTATGATGAAAATCGTGTTCTATCGTATATTGTTGTGTCGGGGTGTAGTGAGTGGTATGGAATTTGAAGTAAGGATCAAGATTGCAGTTCAGTGTTAATAAGGATGTCACGAGCTCGGATGAGCGAGAAAGGGGTTAGTGTTTAAAGTAAGTTGGTATTTTCTTCGGCGTCACCTGAGATCGGTGTTTTGTGAAAGAGGCTTTGCATCCTGGTTAAGGATTTTTTATCGCTTTTCAGCGTTAGTGCGGCCGGTAGTTTGGATGTATGGACCTGTTATTTATTTCGGAAGGTTGTGGGAGCGTGCCCCACGGGAAGGTTGTATAAGTATGGCATGTAGTCACTTGATTGGTTGAAGAGTTAAACCAAGTATGAAGATTGTGGTGATATCGTTGATTTGGGAGTTGATGCCTGGAGGGCACTTGATTTATTAAGTTGTGGACTGTGGATGATTATTCTGGTTATGATGGCTTTCCTTATGTGATGAGAAAAAGGAGAGTTATTATGAAACTTTGAAAGGTTATTAGCCTAGTTCAGTGTGATCGGAATCAGCCTGAGGTCTGCAGAAGCGAATCATGGTTATAAGTGAATCTCCGCAGAAGCGGAAGAAGACCGCAAAAGCGGGAGTCGCAGAAGCGACAATGTGACCGCAGAAGCGGTAATTACTGGGCAGAAGGGTTTTAAATCATTATTTGTTCCGCGAGGCTAAGTTAATTTTCACCATTGTTGAACATCCTTGAGAGCTTTTGCACAGTAATAGAAGAGGGTTTCAACTGGGATTGATTGGAGGTGAATCCTATGATCTAAAAACATGATTTAATTGTGGATTTTACCTAGAAATTCATGAAAACTTAGCAAAAAGGGGGAAGAACTAGGGCTTGAGTTTTGATATTTCAAATTGGAATTTGATGGGTCATTTGAGCTCGGATTTGGGAGTTCTTTATATGTATAGACTCGTGGCGAGATAAGGAACCCGTTGATGTGAAAATTTTTGGAATTCGTGAAGTGGGCCCGGGGCTCAAGTTTTGCCAATTTCGAGATTTTTGTTATTTTTCGATTCTTTTCGATTGGGTTATGTTACCTTAGCCTATTGTGACGTATTCGTTGTGGTTTTGGTCAGATTCGACGTGTGAGGAGGCCGATTTGAGAGGCAAGGGCATAGCGAGCTAGAGATTTGGCGGGCTTGAGGTGAGTAATGTTTGTAAATGATATCCTGAGGGTTTGAAACCCCGGATTCGCACATCATAGTGCTATATTGAGGTGACTTGCATGCCGGATAGTGAGCATGGGGTAGAGCACCGTTGGGGATTGTGACTTGGTCCGTCTCGATCGATGATTTTACCGCGTATTTGACTGAAACTTATTTGTTATTATCATGATTTGGGTTGTTTTCCATATTTGGGGCTTCGTGCCAATTATTTGAATCCTTCGGGGATTTTTATCACTATTTCCTCACTGTTCTGACTTATACTTGAACTCAGTCCTGTTGATATTTATTGTTTTACAAACTTAGCCATTTTTATACAGATTTGAAACTTGAATGATATTTCTAAATGATATTTTGGGCTGAGAACTAGTGTTTTACAAATGCCCGAGGGCTTGTGATGATTTTCGGACTGAGTGAGGCCGAGGGCCATATGTGAGGATATGCTGAGTGATATGAGGTCATGGGCCTGAGATACTTTATATGCCACGAGGTGGCTTGAGTGATGTGAGGCCGAGTGCCGAGTGATGTGAGGCCGAGTGCCGAGTGATAATGCCACGAGGTGGCTTGATATAGTGATTGGGCCGTAAGGGGCCTCTCCGGAGTCTGCACACCCACAGTTAGCGCGGGTACCCATTATGCTGAGTGATTGATACTGAGCCCGAGAGGCTGATATGAGTGATTGTGAGGTAGCACGAGGGGCTGATCTGAGTGATTGTGAGGTAGCCCAAAGGGCTGCTCTAAGTGATTGTGAGGTAGCCCGAGGGGCTGATACGAGTGATTGTGAGGTAGCCCAATGGGCTGGTACTGTTCTGAGATATTGCCCGAGGGGCAAACTTTTACGTGCTCATTTTGCATACTTACTTGTCTTTCACTTGTTAAACTGTGGTATTTGTGCCCGAGGGGAGGATTTTCTATGCATACCGGCACTAACTGTTTTTTAAATTATTTCGCAACTGTTGAAACGGTCATTGTCAAAAGAGGTTTAAACTGAGCCAAGAGATTTTCTAAAGATGTCACAGTTTCACTTTTTCTCAAAGGATTGTACATTCCTTCTATACAGCATTTTGGTTGCTTTACGTGATTTCTTACTGTCAGTCATTATTTACTTTTATTACTCACTGAGTTGGAGTACTCACTTTACTCCCTGCATCTCGTGTGCAGATGCAGGTATTTATTCACCGGTAGCGGGTATTGGCTGTTTGGAGGCAGAGCTGTAGGAGTTTAGCGAGGTGACTGCTAGTGTTTCGCAGCACCGTTTCTTCATATGTTGTTCATTATTCTTGTTCAGTGTATTTCTAGACTTTATAAATGTAATCACTCTCTTATAGTTGCTCGTGACTTGTGACACCCCGGTTTGGGCTGTGTTTGGGTTGTACTTCCGCTAAGTAATGTTATCGAATCATCTTTAAAACTATTTACTCATATTTATCTAATTTTGAAAAAGGCAATTTGGGTTGGTTGGCTGGCCTTATCTTCACGAGAGGTGCCATCACGACTGGATCGGGGTTTGGGTCGTGACAGAGTAGTTAATGAATGATTACCAATATGAGGCATTTAATTTGAAGGAATAGTATGAAAGTCTTCAAATTGATGTGGAGTTTTTAGAAGAAAGTAAAAGTACCTTAGAGCAGTAGGTGTGAGCATTGACTTTAGAATTGGTTGTTGAAAAGGCTTCCTCAAGTCAAGCAGATAAAGAAAAGGCTTGTCTTGAAACTTCTTTTTTCGAGCAGCTATCTAAGGCAAGTGAAGAGATTAGAGGGTTGAAGGCTCTCTTGGATGAGAAAGAGGCTTATGCTGGTGAGCTCGCGCAGAATTTGACCTAAGCCCTAGAAGACCTCTGGGTTTCTTCTGATAAGGTTTTTTTCTTAGGAAATTCTCGTGCCTCTCTTCAAGTTTCTTATGAATCTGCCTTGGCTGACAATGAAAAGTTAAAAAATGAAATTGCTGATTGGGAAAGAGACTATGAGATCCTTGAAGATAAATCTTCCATTGAAGTGAGTTGGGCATTTTTGAATTCTCGTCATGATACCCTTGTTGAAGCTAGCCAGGAGAATTTTAACTTGGAATTTGAGTTAGCTAAGATCAAAGAAACTCTTGAGAATACTCGGCAGAACCAAGACTTTTCTCCCGTGGCTGAAGCTTCTGAAAATGTTGAAGTTGATACGGGTATCCCCACTCCTTCAAGCCAAGTTGAGCCCGCTGCTGTAAGCCAAGTTGAGCCCGCTGCTGTAAGCCAACTTGAGCCCGCTGCTGTTGATGTACCTATTTCAGTTCCTTCATCTTCTCAGTGACAAGTTTAAGTTGTTTGAATTCCTTTGTGTTTTTTTTTCAGGTATCTTTTTGGAAAATTGTGGTTAAAACCCTTTGTCTCATTTGAGGGTTTGTTTTGGAAATTTAAGTCCCCAGACCTTTTATGGGGAAATATGTATAAACAATTTGTAGTTTTATGGCTAAGTTTCATACTTAGTCTTAGTTTTTTAAAATTAAGAAGTTTTTCGTTGCTATTTGAACTTCTGTTTTGTTTATTCTTGCCTTTATTTCTCAGGACTTACGGAATAACTTGCCTTTTTATTCTTCAAAAATGCTTCTGTTAAATTCATGAATATTTAAATTAATCATGAATTTTATAAAAGAAGGCCCTTTTATACTCGTCACTTAATGAAGAAGACGTCTCAACTTCATAATGGTGTTAACATATGATAAAAGAAATAGGAATACACATGTTTCTTTGAAATAACTTTCGACAAGTTTTTATTTGAACTTTGTCTAGTTTTGAAGAATATTTTACATGTATTTGAATTACATCTATAACTTTCTCGTAACTATTTTTCTTATAATATATTTAAGAAGAAAAAAGAAACACAAGGTTTTTATCCATAACCCATTTCAGTACATTGCCTTTTACCCTAACTATGATAAGGTTTTTATTTGGCTTTAGCTCGTGACTCGTGACTCTGCTCCGCACTTGATTCATTTAATGAGTGAACTTTCAGGCTTGATACTTGATCTTTGATTATTTCTCAATCTTCTTTTTTGCCTTATATGCATGTCTACGTATATTAGATAATTCCCCAAGTGTTTGAGTGTTGAAGTATGAAGCCTCGAGCACTTGATTGTTTCTCTCATTCGGTCCTTTTCCTGAAAAGGAAAAACATACGGGACTCGGAGGTGCGATTATAGATGAATACTGCTTAACCCTTTTGAATTTCTATCAGAATAATTGTAAACCTAGACAGGGAATTTTAGTTAATTCCACGTGCCTTGCAGGTCGTGACTCATCATTTAGTACGGGCTAGCTTTTTGCCTATCATCTAAAATCATTAGTAAAATTTTAACAATTCACAAATAGAATTTTAAAACGTGGATACCTGACCATGGGTATTCCTTAAAAATAATATCTCTTCAAACTAACAGCATTCCAATGTGAAGGTAGTATCTTGCCATCCATCGTTTCCAGTACGTATGCTCCTTTCCCTGCAATATCGTGAATCCTGTAGGGTCCTTCCCATGTCGGACTTAACTTCCCCGCATTGACTGCGCTTGTAGATAGAAAAATGTTTTTGAGCACGAAATCCCCAATCTTAAAGAATCGTAAGTGTGCTTTTCGATTGTAGTATCGTTCTATGACCTGCTTTTGTGCTGCCATTCTTATTAATGCAGCTTCTCTTCTTCCTTTAAGTAGGTCAAGATTTATCTGCATTTCTTCGTCATTAGACTCTTATGTTGCTTGTGTAAACCTTGTACTTGGCTCTCCTATCTCAACCGGAGTCAAATCTTCAGCTCCGTAAACCAATGAGAATAGTGTTTCTCCTGTACTTGTTTTTGCTGTTGTGCGGTGTGCCCATAAAACACCAGGTAACAATTCTGGCCAATTACCTTTGGATTCCTCTAAACGTTTCTTTAAATTGTTGATAACGACTTTGTTTGTTGACTACGCTTGTCCGTTACCCATCAGATGATAAGGCGTGGAAGTAATCCTCTTGATATGCAAACTTTGAAAGAACTTTGTGATTTGTGTGCCTATAAATTGAGGGCCGTTATCACACATGATTTCCTTTGGCACACCAAATCGGCATATGATATTTCGCCAAATGAAATCTCTAACTTTTTTTTCTCGCACCTGTTTGAATGCTCCTGCCTCCACCCATTTAGTGAAATAGTCAGTAAGTACGAGCAAGAACTTTGCCTGTCCTTTTGCTTGTGGTAGCAGACCCAAGATATCCATTCCCCATTTCATAAATGGCCATGGTGCAATGACAAGATGTAACAACTCCGCAGGTCTATGCATGTTATTACCGTATCTTTGGCATTTATCACATTTAGCCACGAAATTCTCTGCTTCTTCTTCCAATTTGGGCCAATAATAACCTGCCCTGATTATGGTTCTTACCAGTGATCTTCCTCCTGCGTGATTCCCACAATGTCCCTCGTGTATTTCCCTCATTACGTATTATGTTTGAGAAGGTCCGAGGCATCTTGCTAAGGGACCATCGAGCATATTCCGATAAAGATTGCCTTGCTTTAGACAATATCGAGCAGCCTTCTTTCGAAGTGCATGAGCTTTTCTCTTATCTTCAGGGACGATACCGTTCTGCAAAAAGGCAACAATCTCGTTCCTCCAATCCCAGGTTAAGTTATTAAAATTTACCTCATTTTTGTCCTGATCAAGTAATGAGTGAAACAAATGTATTACAGAAGCATTTTCATTGCTTGCCACGTCTGTTGCAGATGCAAGATTAGCTAACGCATCCGTCTCAACATTTTCATCTCTCGGTATTTGCGTAACCTTCCAGGTTTGGAATTGTTGTATCAGATCCCGTACCTTCTCTAAATATTGTTGCATTCGTGCTTCTCTGGCTGGGTAATTCCCCAGCATCTGGTTAACCACGAGCAGCGAATCGCTTTTGATTACAATCTGATTAATGTTGAGTTCTCGTGCCAGTTCTAAACCTGCAATCAAAGCTTCATACTCTACTTCATTGTTAGTTATAGAATGGAATTTAATGGCTCGTCTAATGATTTCACCAGTAGGTGGTACCAAAATGATTCCTAAGCCTGCACCCTTCACATTGGATGAACCATCGGTGAATAAAGTCCAAACTCCTGGATTAGATCTGTTGAGAACCTGCAACTCTTTTTCTGCTTCTAATTGCATTCCTTAGCTAAAATTAGACACAAAATCTACTAACACTTGAGACTTAATCACGGTTCTAGGTTGGTATGTGATGTCATATTAACTTAATTCTATTGCCCACTTGGCTAACCTTCCCGATAACTCATGCTTGTGTAATATATTTCATAATGGATAAGCAGTTACTACAACGATAGGGTGACATTGAAAATAAGACCTTAGTTTTCTAGATGCCATGATTAATGCAAGTGCAAGTTTTTCTAGTTGAGAGTACCGCATTTCCGCATCTAATAAAGATTTACTAACATAATAGATCGGAGATTGTTTACCTTGGTCTTCACGAACTAAAACAGCACTTACCGCTACTTCTGAGATACTAAGGTAGATGAGCAGTTTCTCCCCTGCCTTTGGTTTTGCGAGTAATGGCGGATTTGATAAGTATGTCTTCAAATTTTTGAGTGCCTGTTAAGATTCCTCATTCCATTCGAAATGATCTTGCTTTTAAGAGCTGAAAAGAATTTAAAGCACTTTTTTGATGATTTAGAAATGAATCTCCCCAAGGCTGCGATTCTTCCTGTCAGCCTCTGTACTTCTTTTTTACTCGTAAGTATGTCAGGGATTTCTTCTATAGCCTTAATCTGCGTGAGATTTACTTCAATACCACGATTAGAAACAAGAAAACCCAAAAACTTACCTGATGCAACACCGAATGCACATTTTCCAGGATTTAATTTCATATTAAATTTTCGCAAAATTTTAAACGTATCAGACAAGTGAGATATATGGTCTCCTGAATGCTGAGTTTTAACAAGCATATCGTCTATATAAACCTCCATAGTTTTTCCCAGATGTTACTGAAATATTTTGGTTACCAGTCTTTGATATGTTGCACCAGCATTTTTGAGACCAAAAGGCATTACTTTATAACAGTAAGTCCCCTTGTCCGTTATAAACGAAGTTTTTTCTTCATCTGCGGGATCCATCTTGATTTGGTTTATCCTGAGTATGCATCTAAAAAACTTAATAACTCGTGTCCTTCAGTAATCAATTAGTTGATCTATATGTGGTAATGGAAAAGAATCTTTAGGGCAAGCTTTGTTAAGATCTGTATAGTCTACACAAACTCGCCATGTACTATTCTTTTGAGGTACTACAACAGTATTGGCTAACCAATTAGGATACTTTACCTCGCGGATAGACCCATTCTTTAATAATTTTTGGACCTCATCTTGAATCACCTGATTTTTTAAAGGTCCTTGATTTCTCTTCTTTTGTTTGATAGGTGGATAATACGGGTCTTCATTTAATTTGTGAGTCATTACCTCCGATGTTATTCCTGTCATATCAGAATGGGACCAAGCAAAACAATCCGCGTTAGCTTTTAAAAATTCAATCAACTTACGTTTCATGTACGGGCTGAGATTGGCTCCTATGTAAACTTTCCTTTCAGGCCAATGTATAAACAATACTACAGCCTCCAGCTCTTCTATCGTTGTTTTGATAATTTTCGTATTCTTCTGGTTCTTGATGTAATCGAGCCTTGAATCTACATCTGTTCGCCCTTGTTCAGTTGAGGTTGGCGTTGTGGTATCCTCAACTGGGTTCTGTAATTTCTATTTTTCTTTATTTCTCGTACTTGAATCTGCCACGGAGTTGATGCTCCTGGATGTCTGTTGGTCTCCACGGATTTGACATATTCCCCATGGTGCTGGAAATTTAATGACTTGATGCAAGGTTGATGGAACGGTATCCATATCGTGGATCCATAGCCTCCCGAGAATTATGTTGTAATCCATTTCCATCTCCACTACCTGAAACTTCGTATCTTTGACAACTCCTTCTGCGAATGAAGTAAGCATCACTTCCCCTTTCGTCACGACACTGGAATTGTCAAATCCTGACAAAGTATGCGCTTTTGGTACTAATTTATCTTCAGCTTGCATCTCATGTAGTACTCGTAGAAAAATAATATTCACGAAACTACCTAGATCAATCAAAACTCGTTTCACATTAGTGTCATATATAAGTAAAAATATTACCAGTGCATCGTTATGTGGAGTTAATAGACCATCCGCATCCGCATCATTGAATGTAATATTTTCTTCCTCCAAAACATGCCACAACTGCTTCCCGTGGGTAATATTCACTTTGGAAACCTTATTGGTTGATGTATACGTCACACCATTGATTTTTTCTCCTCCGCTGATAACATTGACGGTTCTTTTAGGAGAAGGTGGTTTGGGGGGCTCCTGCCTATTCTTCATGTATGATTGCTTACCTTTCTCACTGAATAACTCGGTGAGATATCCTTGCTTCAACTGACGATCAACTTTACCTTGTAGCAACCTACAATCCGTCGTTTTGTGACCATGATCGTTGTGAAATTCGCACCAATGCTTAGGATTGCGCCTGTTTGGATTTGATCTCATTTCTTTTGGCCACCGCACCTTATCACTCATGCCTCTTAAAACATCTACGAGTTCATAAGTGCTTACATTAAAATTATAACCACCAAATTGTGCCTTCAAGTTTGGGTCGTGATTCTCGTACGTTGCGATCATTCCCAAACCTCGATGATGAGCCTGATTCTCTCTTTCTAGATCTATGATCGTACCTCGAATGATCATGCTTTGATCGTGAATCTTTTTCTGCTAGGCCCATGTATGGTTCGTACCTATTTTTACCGGACCTTTTTTCTATTTCAGCCCGTCTCGAACTTACTTTTTCCTCTTTTTGAGACCGTGAGATAATATCCTCTTCTATTCTTAGCTTCGTATTGTACCTGTTGTATACGTCATTCCATGTTGTTGCTGGGAATTCACGAAGACTTTCTTTGAGTCGCCTCGTGGCTTCTGAGCTTTTGTCATTCAAATTACTGGTGAAGGCTATAGCTACCCAATTTTCTGGTACTCGTGGTAACGTTATTCTTTCTCGCTGGAATCTATCCACAAACTCCCTAAGAAACTCTGAGTCCCCTTGCTTGATTTTGAAAATATCCTCCATTCTTTTTTCGACTTTCTGAGCTCCCGAATGTGCTTTGATGAACAAATCTGCAAGCTCAGCAAAAGAATTTATAGAATTTTCAGGTAGAAGAGAATACCATGTTAATGCTCTTCTAGTGAGTGTTTCACCAAACTTTTTTGACCAATACCGCTTCAATTTCTTGCTTGATCAAATCATTGCCTTTCACGCCAGTTGTGAATGCAGTCACGTGGTCTCGTGGATCAGTTGTTCCATCGTATTTTGGAATATCGGGCATTTTGAATTTTTTTGGAATAGGAAGAGGAGCAGCGCTTGGCTTCCAAGGTTGTTGTGAATGCTTGTCCATATCTATCCCTTTGATTACAGGCGGTACTCCGGGTATTTGCTCTATGCGATCGCTTTGTTCTTTGAGCTGTTTCTGCAGGGTTAGAACTAAATTTTGTAAATCAGAATTTACTGTGTTACCTAGTTCGACATCACGAGACTCGCTTAGAGTTACACCAGTGCCTGAATGAACGAGCCCAGAACGTGGGTTTTCCAAAGTATTCTGATTCGGAGTTGGTGTGGGAGGCGCAACTGGCAACTGGCTGATGAAAGCACGAAGAGCATTACTGACTTGTTGAGCAATTAGATTTTTCAGGCAATCATCGAGTGCTTGTTCATTGGAAACTCCAGCATTTTGATTTTCCTCGACTCTGTTTCGATTTGCAACCCTATTATTTGTCTCCGAGCCATCTGGAGTTCCCTCTCGTGACTGACATTGCGAATCACGTGGTGAAAGGGGTGGAGTTCTGTCACCCGTGTTATTTTCCTGTTGTTGAAGATCTTGTTGATTATTGTCATTGATATTCGATATAGTAAGTTTTTTTATGAGAAAATTGATTTAAGAAAGCAAAAACGATTATCAGATTCCCGGTAACGGAACCAATTTGTTTAGCCAAAAAATAGAATTTCAGTCAAAGCTTTATTTTTAGAAGAACACGTGCTACTGGTAATCAAGAATGGATAACTGTAATTGATTTTGATAGCAATAAAGTAGATAACAGACAATAAAGTTATTCAGTATATTCAGTTGGTATTGTGTGTCCCTACAAATGATTCATTCTCTTCCTTTTATAATTGTCTTCAAGATATACGTTTTGCCTTTGTCATAATAAGACCATATTGACAATTAAAGACAATAAATGCTACGTTACATAATCATTGGTATTCAATACAGATTCTCTAACGTTTTTAATATTTAATGCTTATTAAATACTATATCTTCACTCTCTTGTGCTGCCAGATTCATTCTCCTTGAAGTTTGGACTTAAATAGGTACGAGCATTGAGCCTTTTGAATAACCACTCGTGCCTCTTCATGTGCCTCTGCTCGTATCTGATTCAACTCGTGTCTCTTTGCTAATCATCATCTTTTGACCAGTCTCCATGTCGTGATACGTCATCTTTTGATCACTTTAATATATAAATTTAATTTTCCCCAATACAACTGTAGGATTGCATATAGGTGTTCGTAACACGCAGCAAAAGACAATAACAATCATAGGAAGATCTTTTCGTGTTTAAAATTTATTTACATGTCAAAGATCAGATCTGAGACGTACCTGGTGAAGAGAGTCGTGTTTCAAAAATTCTTCGATAGTGCGAAGACTCTATGTGTATCCACACCGAGACCGATCCTTGCTATCAACTCTTTGATCAACGAAACCCGCAAACAAATTAAATGAACTATTGTGCTAAAGTTCTTCTCAAAAATCGTAGCCAACGTGAAAGACCAAGAAACTAAATTTTCTCTTCAAGAGTATTACTTGACTCTTTCGATATCTCTGTTGGTTTTTGGGCTTCTCCAAGAAGCTGTATTGGTCATGTTGCTTTAGCTATGTATATATATACGTAAACCCCAATTGTTTTCCTTAGGTTAAAGAAAAGGAACCGAAAAAAAACCAAGTTCTAAATTGGACGTTTACATTATATAGGAAAATACTAATCCCATTACTCATGGGATTCTGATAGCCTACACGTCCTTTATGGACTTTGACGTGAAGATGCTGTCCAATTCTAAATTGGACTTCAAGTAATAATTTATATTAAAATTATCAATCCCATTCTTATGGGGATGAAATAAC